>JAJMCR010000033.1:0-105243 GCA_030573095.1 Pichia paraexigua | reverse complement strand
ACAAAACATGTTCGATAGAACTGAGACATAACCATCATCAGTAAACGTAAGCGAACTGAAGCTCGGTGTATTCGGGAGATGAGAAGAGTGGAATTCTAGATTTTAAACACATACTTTAACATGATGAATAGAGGATTCAGAGATTCATTTTAGTTGTTACCATTAATATATTATAATTAGTAAGCACATAGTAACAGCTAATCAATACTTCCCCCGTTTATGAATAGAATTTCCCGCACTTCCACTATCGTTACTGGTTCGTACATTTACCTACATTTATCGGCAGGCAATAATACCACTTCAAGTAACAAAATTACTAATCAATTAGTATATTGGGAAAAGCTTTAAAGATGGTAACTTTTCTTTTTGTTTGAGAGTATGATGGATTGATAAACTTTTTACATATATAGTTTAATCTTTCGTTATTATTATTATTTTTAAATACATTTAATCTTTCGTTATTATTATTATTTTTAAATACATTTAATCTTGCTACCACACTACCCGGTTTATTGCAAAATGCATCAAATAATTAAAAATATAGGAAAAGGTTATTTTTGGACAAGAACTGTTGTTCCAATGGAAAAACGAAACGTCTTTCTAGTTTATTCTATTGTTTTATTTGCAACATGTCTTGATAATATTAATTCATCAGCAACATTGACCATGCAAGCAAACATTCAAGAACTTTTCAACACTACTTCTTCAACTGCAACTTGGGTTTTATCAGGATATGCTTTAACACTCGGTTCATTTATTATGATTGCTGGTAAAATAGCAGATATCATAGGTCCCCATAACTTATATTTAAGTGGTTTAACAATTGTTTGGGTATGTTCACTTATTTGTGCATGTATTCCACGTAATTCAATTATCCCACTAATAGTCTTTAGAGCAATTCAGGGTATTGGAGCATCAGCTTTAGTTCCTTCAACATTGGCATTGGCAGCAAACTATTTTACGGGTGAATATTCTAAATATTTGATGTATGCCATTATGGGTTTCATTATTTCTGTTACTGGAACTTTAGGATTGGGTCTTATTTTAGGTGGTGCATTTGCCGAAACTTCTATTGGATATAAAAGTTTTTTTTATTTTGTTTTTGCAATGGGTTTGACTTGTGACATTCTTTTATTATTTTTAATTATTCCAATTAAAAAAACAGAAGGTCATTCAAAATTAAAGTTTAAGAATTTAAACTTTTATAGTGCTTCCTTAGTAATTGTTGGTGTTCTTTTAATGATTTTGGGATTAACAGAAGGTGGTGATAACTGGAGATCTCCAAAGGCATATATTCCACTGGTGGTTGGGTTCTTCACATTTATTTCTTCATTAGGTTTTGAAACATTTTATATTAGAAGGTTTCAACAGATGAGATCAGATGTGGATCCTGAATCTAGCTGGAGGTTACAAATAGATTTACTCTTCCCACCTGAACTAACAAAAATTCCAAATTTCTTACCATTTTTATTTGTTTGTGGTAGTTACTATGCAACCCTTGTTATGATGTTTGCACTTGGTGTTCAGTATTACACATTTATTGAAAATGAAGTTCCAATCATTGTTGCTGTAAAAATCTTTCCCTTAACTTGTGGCTTGGTTTTTGGTGCTTGCATTTACAGACACGAATATTATGAAAAAATTGGGTTAAGAAATATGTTTATTTTATCAGCTGTCATAACTTTAGGTGGTTGTATTTGGTATTCAAGAACTGATTTTAGAATTCATAATTCTTATTGGAAATTTGGATTTGTTGCTTTATTTGTTTATGGATATGGAATGAACATTTTCTTCAATATATATATTTCAGTAGTTGTTGAAAATACACCGTTACATCTTCAAGGTGTTGTGAATGGAATTTTTCAAACTTGTTCCCAAGTATTATTGAGTATTGGAAACGCATTGGTTCCATCCATTCTCGGCAATACTGAAATGTCTGAGAATGATCAAATGAAAGAAACATTACATCAAAAAATTCAACACTGTTTTTATGTTATCATGGGATTTCATGTCTTCATTTTAATAATTATGGTGGTGTTCGTTAAAAACCCCCAACATAAAAAGGATGAAAAAGTTGAAACCTTTGTTGCAGAACACATTTGAATTTTTTTATTATATCATATTATACTATGTCTAGAATTATTTACAATAGGAGTGGGTAGTGCGCTTTGTATTTAATTTCCTCCAATCTATCAGTTAACTTATTTTTGTACTAAAGTTACTTTATTAATGTATGGTCAAACCCATCAAAAGTAATTGAATAACACTTTAAGATTACAACACAAAGGTCTTCGTAAAGTATTTAGAATTATCTCTTGACTTAAATGTTGTACACTTTAGGATCCTTAATTAAGGTTATCTCTAAATTTTTTGCAAAATTCTTCGAAATTATATAGAATACCTTTGTCTTAAGTATTCTATGAAAGGGTATTTTCATGTAACTCTGTAAATGTCTTCTTTTTAGTTCCTAACCTCTATATATGTTGCAAAATAGCTTATACGATCTGAAGAAAAAATCTTCTTGTTTACTTCAAGTCATATCTAGTACAACTAAACTAATTAATGCATTAACTAACTGTTAGTTCATAACTAATAACCACTAGATAATAACATTATTTAGTACTATAATGGTATAAAAGATTGTGTTGAATTCAAAACAAAAATGCATGATTCGATTTCTCCCTTCTAGAATAAAAAACGTTATATTGCATTACGTATTAGTACAATATCTATATATTTATAAACTGAAGCCTTTAAACTCTTCTTCGTCTTCATATTCTCCATCGTCACTTTCATTATCTTCTTCCTCTGCAGCATCTTCTACTAAACTGGTATCAATATCCAATTCTAAAAGACGTTCATCTTCTAAAACTTCCATCCTTATTTTCTTAGCCAATGGTTCAAAGTGGTCCTTACTAGATAATTCCTTCATTGGTGCTAATAAAGCATCAAATGGAATCTTTTCAGTTTCGATAAGTTTCTTTCTTTCTTCAATTTTTTTAGCATATTTATCTTCTTTACTTTCTTCAGCATCTGACTCATCATCTTGATCTTGTTCTTCATTTTCATCTTCTCCAAATATCACACGCTCTAATTCATCTACCCAGACATCGATGATATGATATGTAATTGCACGTGGAGTTTTAGCATCGTCTTTCAATATAATACTTTTCAATGTATCAAAATATAATTCAAGTTTAGCTTCATTCCAATCATTTTTCTTGATTCTAACAAAACATTCTCTAATAACATATCTCATTAACATTAAAAATTTATCTGTTCTCCATTTATCTAAATCTCTCCATTCATTAATCATGATTCTCCAAAATGATCTAACAAATTTACAAAACTGTTCTTCAACAATGGACTCACTAAATAATCCAGCTAATTCATTTGCTAATCTTTGTTGTGGTCTAGGTCTGTCACAAAACCACATTGTATAAAATAAACCTTTCCATAATTTATTTAATTCGGTTGAATCCAATTTTACTGCCTTTTCTTTGGATGATAAAAACTTTTTTAATGTAGAAAGTGCATTTTCTCTAACTGCTCTCTTGTTGGATGCTAATTGTCTCACAAATGCATTGGTCTTCATGATAGTGTTTTTTGTTTCAACAATTAGAAGGAAAATTTTATTAACCTAGATGAATAAAGATGAAAAAAAATTTGTGAAAATTAAATTTTGAAAAAAAAAATAATAAAATTAAAAACAAGGCTGTGGTTAAAACATGAAAAATTACAAAAAAATAAAAAGATAAAGGAGAATAATATATTTACATACAGTAACAAATGTTTTTCTCTTTTTACTAAAGTATAGCAGAAATCCTACTATGAGTGATAAGAGACAAAATCATTCCCAAAAGCCAGGCCCGCCAAACAAAAAAACATACATTGATTCTGTTACAGGACGAAAAGTTAATGATTATATCCCAAAATTTATTTCTAGCACGCCTTGGTATTATAACAATGAATCACTTGCAATTGATTCAAAAAGTCGAAAGCGTAAAACAGATGATGAATTATATCGTGAAATAAAAGATATATCAAATGATAGATTAAAACATCAAAGACTGGATCCTGGAAGTAGTAAACCAATGTCAAAGAACGGGCCTAAAATTGGATCAGGTATAGTTGATGAATTTGAAGTTATTAATGATAATGATGATGATGATGATGAAACTGAAAAGAAAAGACAGAGTTCGTTAAAGAAAAAAATTAGAGAATGGAAGAGGAAAGGAAGGTGTGAAAATTGTGGAGGGAAACATTCAAAAATAGAATGCCTTGAAAAACCACATTCAGTTTCATTTATTTATAGAAATGATGATGATAGTGGAAAGAAAAAAAAGAATACAAGTTCTATATTTGTTAAAAAAGATACTGATGATTGGGATACCAAACGTGATAGATGGCGTGGTATTGATATGGATGAAGAATATTCAGAAATTGTGAACAATCTGAAAAAAAAAGAACAAAAAGTTGTTGATGAATATTTAGAAAATAATAATGATGATGTTAATAAAACTAAAGATTCAGAAACAATTATTAAAGCTATTTTAAAAAATAATCCATTAGCTTTGGATCCAAATGATTCAACAATTACAACCAGATCATTAGATGAAAAACCAAGATATTTAGAAGTTATTAAAACAGGTGAAGAATTAAGATATAATCCAAAATCAAGAGTTTATAAGGATTTAACTCAAGGTTATTTGAACGAACGTGGACAGTTTATCCCATATTTAACGGGAGAAGCTGCAGAATTTGAGAAAATGAAAAAATTCACAAGATCAATTCAAACTAATCAAAAGAAAAAGTGGGATAATGATAAAGAAAGTGTTGAAAAGGTCACGGATAAAGAATTTTCAACTTCTATTTCCCCAACAACCGCAATGTTAAAATTAAAGGAGAAGGAATTAAATGATGAATTGATCAGGGAAGCAAAACGTAAAGAATTATTGCAAAAATATGGTGCGTTATAAAAAGAAAAAAACGTTTTACAAGCTCCATCCATCACCATCGCATGACATAAATGAAAGTAATTCTGGAACCTGTGTTGAATTTTTATTTTCAGTAATCCTATTAACTGATTTGTCTATTCTTGTTTCATAAATGAGCTTAATTTATCATTTGTTTCAAATATAATGAAAGTATCAATTGAAAGTTTATCTCTAATGAATAGAAAAACCATCATATAATTTTCAGGGGTTGTATTCGGACCATCAATTCAAAAGCTTGCATTTTTTTTCTCATCTAATTTCGATAATTGAGTTAAAACTCTTGAAAATGTTCTTGGAGAAGAGTAGCTGTCAACCAATCTCAATTCTTGTAATTTTTTAAGCTGTGTTAATAAAACGTTGAACTAGCCACTATTGCTGAATCTATATGATCCTTAAAAGAATTTGATGGCTTCAATGATGTTAAAGTGATTGGAATGATCATTTAAAAAACGGAAAGTGTTGATTTGATAAATCACATGATTCAAAAGTTAAAACCTCTAATTTTTTAAGTTACTGAATATCATCTAAACCATACTAATCTACCCTTTCCTTTGATGAGGGACTGTCTTTAAATTTCAAAAGAATCAAATATTCCAATTTCTCTCTTAGACTGCACCAACCCAACAAACAATGTTTCAAAAAAAGTAGTAATTGATAATTTCTTTATTTTGAGATGTTTAGTTTTATTTGTAGTTTCTAAAAGTTTTAAAAAATGTCTAATAGCCAATGTTTTAATATTCAAAATATGCAGATTTGGAATTTTAATTCTTTTGCCAAAATTTTCAAGTGAAAATGAACCATTACTAAACTCCAACAATTTAAGTACTTATAAATTGGGAAATATTATTTTATTCTCAAATTGATTATGTCTTTGCTAAACGCTTCTTCCTCAGGGATTTGGAATTTTTGACATTGTTTGATTTAAAAATCTTAGATGTCAAACAATCGGTAAGAAAAGATTCAAAAAAGAATAATAACCAAGATGCTTCGCTGAAATCAATGATAGATACTCTAGTTGTTTGAAGTGATGAATTTGACTGGTTAATCTATTTAACGATTGAAATCACCGAATCAATTGATAATTCAAATGTTAATTTTTTACTTCTTAAACCTGAGATTAATAGTAGCCTAAATAGTATAATATTATTCTTTTTTCTTGAACTTAATATCAATTTCATTAAGTTTAATATCAGGTAATGAAACAGTTTGATCAACAATTCAATTTTACATCTAAACGGCTAATGCCAAGGCTGTAAGGAAGAAGAAGCCGAAAAATAGTGCTAGGAAGCTCTTACAAAGGGTAATAAGAATATTGTGCAAGCCTATGCACAGAGTGCAATAAGGAAATCTTGAAACGTTTCAACTTACTCTGACTATCCTTAAGAATTTATGCAGTTGCATCATGTAATAAAATTGCGGCTACAATGATCGGCGTTACGAAGAACTCTTAAATTGAGTGTAATAAATCAATAGTCAAATTATTCTTAAACAAAAGCAATTTGGTTAATTCTGGTGATTCTAGAACTGGTGCTCTCGGCCTTCTGCGAACGTTCATCAAAGATGTTAAACTTTGACCATCTAGATTCTCGAAAATTAAAAATAGAAATTGCAATAGTAAGCAAAAACAAGCAATTTTAAATTATTATTTGGGTTGAATAAGGGAGCTGTTTATTGTCGTTATTATTGTTTCTGTTAGTTTTTTTTAGCTTTCTTAAAAAACACAGTACTTAAATTTTTACTATTTTTAATATTTCTTGCTTTTGATTGGAAAGCTTTATAAACTAACTAATCAGAATGTGAATCCCCTAATAGGTTAATGATTTATGTTGCTTTTTCGTAATATATTAAAGCATTCAGGTCACTCGATAAGACATCACTGTAATAATCAAATAACTTAACTAAAACCCTAATATTATTTGCGTCACAAGTGGGTAACATTAATGAAAAGGAATACCCATAACAGACCCAGTTAAAGACATTCTGATATACTGCCTAACAGCGCTTACAGTAATCAATTAGAAGTCATAGTGTTAAATTGGTAAGAATATAATTTGATATTATTATTTATTAAGTGATGCAACATTAGAATACAAATGCACTCAAATAAATCGTTTACAATAGTTACCAAAATTTCTTTGTGAAAATTAAGTGCTTTGTCCTAATGTTTTAATGCAAGATTCACATTAGCTGCTGCGTGTTTACTATGATAATCCTTTGTGCAGATATAAATAACTATTGGCATTCACGATTCAATTATTACTTCCTCAAACTCGAAACGAACAATAAAAAGAGGAAGAAAAAATAAAACTATTTCGGCGAAAACCTCAAACTCAAATTTAATGAAAAATTGTCTCTTTGTATTGAGAAATCGTAAAAAAAAGACACTTTTTAGCCTTGTGCGTTAAAACGTTCCTTTCGGGACTTAACTGCTTGTTTAGACAAGCATTTAAGTTGAGTGGTTATGTATTATTAACAAGCAATTTGAGACTGCAATTGATGTGCGGAAACGAGGTTAGTGCATTAATTAATTTTACTTGTAGACAACCCCGAAAACATGTAATGAAGAGATAATAGTGTGCCCTTATTTTTACATGTTGGTTTGTTTTCTAGAAGCCAAACGTGCATTTTGATTAATTAGGAAAATTCAAACGGTGAAAAAAAGCTGCTTTTTCTGACAGACTACCACTCCTTTAGCAAAGCTTACAGAGGGCCGAAAACAAAACCTTAAAATAATTACTAATCATGCCGCTCAGCTGCACAGATGTATGTGTGGTTTTGTCCTCCAACACTTCTCATGTTGTGTGGGAGCTGTCACCAACCTGTGCGTTGCTTTGCAAGAGCAGGTAATTTCCGGTGTTTGCCAAATTAGGTTTTACGCTAAAAGCGTGGACTTTGTATAGTTTCTTCTGTTTTGGAGGAAGTTTTTGTTGTTTAATTGCCGGCTTTCAAACACCAGCCTGCACTCTTTGTTAGGTCGCATCTCACAATACAGTAACCAGCTAATATTAGTTACAATGCAAATACTGTAATCGGGAAACGTAGTTAGCAAGAACCTGCAAAAAATAGATAACAAAACCTCTAAATATTCGATCATATAAATCCAATCAGTCACGTGACTGAGAGTGACAAAAATCAAAATCTGGTAAATTCTCAACTTTTCCCATTTAATCATAATATTTGTAAAATTTACTAGAAGCTAAATTTCCATAAATTCCACATATACTTAAATCACCAAAATTATATGATTTATACATATTTTTCATATAATAAGGGCTTAAATCTTATCAAAAACATTAATATTAGATCAATTACTGTTTATTTAGATGCATAACGACTAATGAAATATGACAAACTACAACAAGTTTAATGTCGCGCCCATATCATGAATTTTGAAAATAATGCGTCAACATGAACAATACTTTATAATTAGACATTTCACACTAAAGTAAATATTATTATTTATTATTTCAGTCAGTGCTATGATTATTAACCAATAACCAAAAAAAGAGTATCGTCTGCACTATATATACCATTTGGCTGTTAAATTTGCAAAACATATGCCAATGTTAAATTAGTGGGTAGTATTTCAACTCTAAAGTAAACAAAATTTTTGTAACTTATAAAATAAATAAAACAAAATTTATAAAATTTATTATATTTAAAGGTCAGAATAACATTAATTTAAATTAAACATTTTAAGCTTGAGAAACTTCACCTTTAACAACAACTGAACCAGATCTACCAGTTAAATGCATTTTACCTTCTCTATCAATTTGAACAATAACATCAACTGATTTACCTGAGCCAACACCATTTAATGACATTTTAGCAAGTAAAGTACCTGGAACATATTCAACTTCTTTAATAATTTCTGGTTCTTCTTCTTCACTTTCTTCTTCATCAGAATATTGTTCAGGTTCAACAACAGTTTCTTTAATTGTACGTTTACCTTCATAAAATTCAATTTCAAGATTATCTGAATTACTTGTAAATGAAATAGCTTTCTTGATTGGATATGCGGTTTCTCTTGGTAAAATAGTTAAAAATGAACCATCTTCAATATTTTTAATACCAATTGGTTGAGAAATATGTTCAGTATTAACAACAATAGGTTGTAAAGATTCTTTAATTTCATCATCGTCAAAACCTGCAATGAGTGAAGCTTGAATTGCTGCACCTCTACAATTTAATTCATTTGGATTTGGTAATTTAGAATCAAATGAAGGTGCAATAATATCGGTTGATTCTGGGAAAATTAATGATAAAGTAATTGCAACTTTTGGAACATTAGAAGTACCACCAACTAATAAAACTGAATCAATATCTAAAGTTTCTAAATTTGCTTTTGTGACTAATTTTTCAATAAATTGAACCATTTCAGAGAAAACTTTTCTACCAACTAATTCGAATTTTAATCTGTTAATAGTTGACATATAATCAAAACCATCAGCTAATGAGTCAACAGAAACACTTGCAGTTTGAACATTTGATAAAGTTTTCTTTGTAATATCTGAAGCAGCAGATAATTTTGAATATGATTTTTCAGTTTTTTTTGCATCTGCTTTAAATTTCTTTTCAAAATCTGATGCAAAAAAATTAATTAATGATTCATCTAATTCAACACCACCTAAAGTAGTTGAATGTTCAGTTGCTAATAAAGTCATAATACCACCTCTAACAGAAATAACAGCAGCATCTGATCTAATACCACCAAAATCAGCAACAACATAAATTTTATCTTCTAAAAGTTGTTCCTTATTAGATAAATGTGCTAATAATGCAGATGTTGGTTCATTAATTAATTGTGAAACTTTTAAACCAGCAGTTGATGCAATTTTAATTAAATCTTTCTTTTGAACATCTGTAAAATTAGTTGGAACTGAAATAACAGTACTTTCAATTTCTTGACCTAAATAATCTTCAGCTGCATCTTTGATTTGCTTTAAATGTCTTTTAACAACTTCATCAATTGTTAATTTATTACCATTAATTTCATATGCAACTTTACCATTTAATTCAATTGGATGTGCAGCATATTTAGAATATTGTGAATCAATATCAGCAAATGAAACACCAATAAAATCTCTGAAATTAACAATAGTATTACGTGGATTTCTAACAATTTGTGCAAGTGCTTGTTGTCCATGATATTCATCACCATCAATGTATGATAATGCTGATGAAATAAATCTTTCACCATCTGGATTAGCAATAACATCGACCTTACCATCTTTGATGGTGGCGAAGGAAGTGGTGGAGTTACCAAATGCAATACCAATAGTAGCCATGTTTGATATGATTAATTAGTTGTTAATTAATTTTAATAAATTATAAATTATTCTAATTTAACTTAACTATGTTGTTGCTGAATTTTGAATTTTATTAAATTCATGAAAAGAAAATTAAAAAAAATTTTCAGTTGTTTTTTCAGTTCTTAAATTAATTTTTTTACTTTTCTCATTTTTTTTCTTTTTGCAATAATTTATTATGCAGTTGATATATGTATTTTGTATTCAGTTCCTTTTACCTTACAAAATATTTCTATAAAAAACTAAACATTTAAACATTATAATGCAATTAAAGCTATTAAGAATACACCCGAAATCATTGAAATAACATAATCTTGTAAATTGATAACTGCAAAAGCAGAGCTATCATAAATTGTAGTAACATTTTGATATTGAACAAAACTGCTATCATTTTGAAGTTTTGATGATATAGAAGAATTAGAATAATAATAATTATCCGAATAATTTTGATATAATGGTTGATTTTCAATTAACTTTTCTGAGATAGTATCACTATTATTATTAAATGAAGCTCCCAAAGCAAGATTATTGGCATCAGCAGCATACGCATAAAAGTTAGTTTCATCATCACCATCATTATTATTATCATCATCATCATCAAAACAATAGTCATCACCATCTTCAATAATTTCAATATAACAATCATCAAATTTAGAGCTTGGTTTTGGTTTTATTGTTGTTGTATCATCTTCACATTCAGTTGTTTTTGTTGCAATGGTAGTACTTGTAGTAATCTCAGTCTTTACTTTTTTGAAAGTTTTAGTTGTACTAATTGTTTCTGTTGTTTTAGTAGTAAATGTTTTAATATTTGTTTTGGTTGTTGTTGTAGTTTCTGTAATGGAAGATGTTGGTAAAGTAACCCCTGCTTTGGTTTTGTCTACAATCTTAATAACTCCTTTATTACCATTTTTAACATTAATATTTATATTATAGTTTGGATCCTTTTTTCTTTGAGGAATTAGATTAGTTGTAGTATCTGTGGAAGTTATTGAACTAGTTGAAGTTATTGAACTAGTTGAAGTTAAAGAGGTTGATTTCGTTGTAGTTGGTTTTCTCAAACCTGGACCTGGTGCACCAAGTCTTCTAAATGCATTACGAAGTCTATTTCTAACTGGAGCAACAGTTTCAGTAGCTTCAAAAACAGTTTTAGTTGCATCTGGATGCCTGAAAAAATTTGCATCAACTGAATCAGTTAAGTTAACTGAGAAAGTTTCTGGATCTTCTATTAAAGTTGAATTTGATAAAAGATTTAACATTCTGAATGGAAATTTCTTCTTAATATATTCAGTAGTTGTTACAACTTCAACAATTGTCTTTCTTCCTAACATTTTAGTGGTTGTAGTAGGTTCTAAAATAATATCAGTTATAGTAGTTTTTTGTAAAATTAAATCAGTTTCAGTTACTGTATTTGTATATTTTTCAACTTCTTTAACTGTTTGTGTTAATTTATTGTATTTAGTCGAAGTTGTAACTTCATAAACCGTAGTTGGTTTAGGTGTTACTTTATAAACAGTTTTAGGAACAGTTGTTATAGAAACAGTCAACTCAGTCTCGGTTTCAGTTTCAGTTTCATAATCAGTTTCAGTAACATAATAATACTTCTTCTTTCTTCTAATTAAACCTAACATATTAACATCATCATTATTATTATTACTCTTAATGTTCTTTCTTTTACTTTTACTTTGAATTTGTTTTAAATCATTAATTTTATTATTACCATTGTTATTCAAATCTATTGCTCTATCAATATCATTCATAATTTTAAAACAATCATCCTTTTTTCCATCATTTTTTTCATCAATATAAATGAAACATGATGAAGGGTAATAATTGTTTTCCATTTCAGATTCAATATTTTCAATAACTGAATCATAAGATTCTGGTGAACAAATCTCAACAACTTGATTAATAAAAGGATTAATTGAATAAGAAAATTTTATATCTTTATATTTAATTTTATGGTTACTTGAATCAACATCATGTTGATCTCTTAATAATGAAATGAAAATGGTTTTCAAATCATCAACACATTCATTAAAGGTATAAGGAACAGAAATATGGTTATTGATACTATTCATATCATTTTGACTTGATTGTAATTTTTTAAAAATACCATCTACTTGGGTATTATCATAATTAACAATTGATTTTGCATGAGATAAAAAGGCATAACCAATCATGCAAAGTGAAATTGAAAGCAAAGAGTTCATGATTTATTATTGATTTTAAGGTATGAAATTTAATTAAAATAAACTTTCTACTTTAGTATAATCTACAATATATCAATTGATCGACGTTGACAATGCAAGAATACAGAAAAGTGGATATAAAACAACAATAGGGAAATTAGAAAAACAAGGCAAACGTCAGAGGGGGTGCACCATGATGAAGCAATTTCACACATGAAAAACTTAAAAATCCGATAGGCACAATAGACCTCTCTAATTGCCCTTTCTGGTCTTACGTATTGATGATCAGCAATACATGTATATAGTTGAAAAAATTGTTGATTTAAGTGTTTGATGATGTATTGGAGGTAGTATTATTGGACGTCCGTATTGGATGTTCATGTTGCATTTGTTGTTGCTGTTGCATTTGTTGTTGCTGTTGTTGTTGTTGTTGCTGCTGCTGCTGCTGTAGTTTCTGTAATTGTTTCCGCTTTTGTTTTGCTTCAAACTCATGCCATTCACCCTTGATGTTTTTTAGGAAATTTAACGGAGTTTCAGGAGGGAATTCTTTGAAATAAGGATGGTTTAATGCATCATTTGCCGAAATTCTTAATTTTGGATTCATTTGTAATAAACGTTCTGCTAAATTAAAACATTGCGGAGTTAATAGATTCTTAAAATTATCATTAAATTTATTTTCAATTTTATAATTTGGTCTTAAAATTTCAAACCAAGGTAATAGATTAACATCAGGCCAATTGTTTAAATTAATGGTACCCATAATTTTATATATTTTCAACAATTGATCAATTTCATTATTACCTTGAAAAATCGCCTTCCTTGTAAACAATTCAATTAAAATACAACCAATCCCCCATATATCAACTTCTCTACCATAATTAGTTGAACCTAATAAGATTTCAGGAGGTCTATACCACAAAGTTATAATTCTATTAGTATAATTTGGATTAATTAAATTTTCATTTAAATTTTTCATTTTCCTAGCTAAACCAAAATCGGTTATTTTTAAAGTACCATTATTATCGATCAAAATATTAGAACATTTAATATCTCTGTGAATAACTCTTTTTAAATGTAAATAATTTATACCATTTAATAATTGTCTAAAAATGTTTTTCTTTTCACTTAAGGTAATTTCAATGTTTGATTGTTGTAAAATACCACTTAAATCATGATTCATGTAGGGGAAAATCATGAAAACTTGATTTTTTTCAACCATTATTTCATATAAACCAACTATATTTTCGTGGTTAAAAGATTGTAATAAACCAATTTCTCTATGAGAAGTAATTGGGAAACCTTCTCTTTCAGCTTCTAAACGTAATTTTTTCAAAGCAATCAACTCATTGGTAATTAAGTTTTTACCTTTATAAACCTTGCCATAAGTACCTTCACCCACTTGTTGAATTCTTTCATGAATTGGACCGTTGATTGAACATTTAACCATGTATTTAAATGACGAATTGGTGGAAGATACCGAGGAAGAGTTATTATTAGCAAGTGATTGTTTATTGGATAACTTCAAGAAGACTGAATCATCATCATCATCATCATCATCACCACCACCATCATCATCACCATAAGAATCATTCTGCATACATTTAGGACCAGTTGGCAAAGCCGAAGATCTATTCATATCTTTCTTTTGAGAGGGGTGATAATAATCTGAATCATGATAGTTTCTGGACCGGTTGTAATATCGCTGGTCATAAGGATAGTGATGCTGTCTGTTACTCCTTGACATTGGGTGAAGTGGCGGAAGAATGTCAGTTAATGTCTTATCTGCAAATATCTAAAGATCTACTACATCCATTTATAGTATCTATTTAGTAGTGAAAAATTGTGGAAAAATAGAAAAAATAGAAAAAATAGAAAAAATAGAAAAAAGACAGACACTACCTCCTCCACACGCCGATCGACGCAACCATTGGCCCCCAACGCCGATCGACCCGCCCGTTCCCAAAGTTTCTATTTCCGGTCCGGAATCTTGCAAATCGGCGAGCCCCGTCTCACACTTCGCAGGCGCCGTTGAAACCACCGGAACCGGCCCGGTGCGCCATCGCCATTTTGCGCCAAAAACACGTGCCGCAGACGCGAAAGACGCGGCGTGCGTCTCCGACGCGCCTCCCACGCACCGCAACGGCGCGCAGACGCCAGTTGCCGCCTGTTTTGTCTCTGTTTGGCCTCTGCGGTGTGTGGGCTCCGCGTGCAGGTATATGGGCCTGCACCGATGGCACGGTGCAGTGTTGGATGGCTCGTGCAGTGCACGCATTGCGCTCTGCACTGCGTGGTCGCTGCTTGGCTTCTTTCTCGTATCGCCCGTCTGCTAACGTCAAACTATCTCACCAAGAACCAATCTAAAAGTCTTTTAAAATGCTCTGCATGTCTCATTTCTGCACATTGGCCTATATCTATCCAGTGTTGTTCCTTTTTTAGTGTCTCTGCTGCTTGTTATTTTCTTTCTTTTTTTGTTTTGATCTTCTGTTCTATTTATATACGTTATCATATCTTTTTCATATCTTTATCATATCTTTATCATATCTTTTCCATATCTTAATTAATAATATCTTAACATCTTTTCCCCCCATTCGTTTTTTAGCTATTTTCTTCTGTTTTAAGGTTTCCACATTCCCCTCGTTTTATTGCTTTATACTGTTACTATATCTCACAGTCAATTGTCTTCTCCGTGATCCACAAACTCAAACACACTCAAAGAACGTTTATCTATTATGTCATACAACTCCAATCATCTCAAGTGGCAAGCTTTCAAATACAAAGATCCCTTTGCTTCAGACAAATTCTTTGTATGTAATTCCAAACTAAATCTATGTTGTAGACCCAATTGTGATCTAAGTTTTAGTTATAATGAGAATACAACTGACGAAATTGTCTTTTTTGATTCCCAAAATGATGTAATGCAAAACGGCTATCAATTTTGTCAACAATGTTTACCAAATTTAAACAAAGATTCTTCAGTTCTATCAAATGAAAGTTATGTTTTAATTGATTTGAGTTTATTATCTTCAACTATTAAAAATGTTAATAAAAAAATAGGGTTTATACCTCCATTATTTGAACACAATATGAAATCTTATATCAATGCAATCAATCAATTAAGAAATAATAAACTAAAAAATAAATTATTACAATATACCGATTTAACTGATAGAAACAGTACTACTACCAATAACAACCAAACTTCCACCTCTTATTCAAAGGTCAATCCTTCAAAAAGTGATTTAGAACATTTAAAATTAATTGATATGGCTTGTAAACATATTGCTTTAGCTGCTTTGTCAATTATATTTGGTGTACAATTGATCTACAATGGAAACCATAACGAAAATCAAGAAGGAAAAGAAAAGAAAGAACAAATAGAACAACAACATCAATTTTTTCAACAACGAAATCTAGAATTTTTCAATCCCTTTGATAATGATGATGATGAGTTTGATGAAAAGTTTGATGATGATAATGATGATGATGATAGTATTTCCGAAATTGAAGATTCTCTCAATTTTAAGAATAATCAATTTAAAAGAGGCGCATTTATAATGAAACATTTGAAATTGAAAACAAAAAAAAGAAGAGGTGGTGTTTTAGGGTTTAAAGAATTAGCTTCAAAATCTCAATTAAGTCCATGGCATTTTCATAGAACCTTTAAAAGTATGACTGGTATAACTCCAAAACAATATGGTGATAAATGTTTTAAATATCTGGATTTTAAAAAGGATAAATTATATCAATCTTTAAATAATCCAAATTCTATTATAATTAATGCAAAGTTAGCAAATCCTTCATTTGTTTCAAATAATGAATTGATAAACACAGCTAGAAAATCAAGCATTGTATCAACAGATTCTGAAATAAATGATATGAATGATTTGAATGATTTGGATAACATGACTCAATTAACTGAACTAACCGAACTTAATGAATTGAATCGATTACATGAAATCCCCGAATTAAATGATTTTCATCAATACAATCAAATAAACTTAAACTTTGATTTATCTCCTAATTCAAATTCAAAATTCAATTCGTATCCTTTTTCATCTAGTACTTTAACAACACCAACTGAAAATGAATTTAAAATTGCTCCTATTACTCCAATTTCTTCAACAAAACTATCTTCAAATTTAATGTTTAGTCATAATCCTAATCCTAATTTCAATTATTATTCTCCTAATTATCTTAATGAAAATTATTCATTCAATTCACCACAAAAATTACCTCAATTTTCAGATAATTTAAAACCCAGTCGATTTTATTACATGAATAGTGATGCCCTTACAAATAATTCATATTCAAGATCAGATTCAGATTTATTACTCTTATCAAGTAATTCAAATAATCTCCACAACAGCAATAGCAATAATTTCAATGAATTTTTCAACAATCTGGATGCAAATGAATCATCCTTAAAGTTTATAAATAATTTAATAAATTCAGATATTGATAATCAATTATTGATTAAACAATTACAATTACAAAACTTATTAGAAAAAAAAAATGAATGATCAAAAAGTTAGTAATAATAAACAAAACTTGAACAACTTCTTCATCAACACTTTAATAGAAGATGATGCTTTTGAAAATGCAACATTAGGTTATTTTAATAACAATGATTTAAATATGAATTTTTTAAACAACTAGATCAATAGGCCTCTTCCCGCTTATAATGATCTCTTAAACTCTTGCTACATTTTTATACCACCATGCTATATATTTTTTTTAAAGGTTTCTTAATTTGGTTTTACTTATTAGACTATTTTGGTTTTACTTATTAGACTATTTTGATTTCAACTTTGCATTTTTTTTCAGCTTATAATTTTAATACATATATATTTTCTTTTTTTTTTTTATATTTTTTTTTTTGTATTTTGTTTATATAAATTTTTTTACTAATGTTATTGTACAAAATTTAAAATTGTCGAAATCGTCAACTTGAACTCTTAATTACATCAGTAATAAGAAGCAAAACATGTTTTTTAAGAACCGAACAATATCAACAACAACAACTCAAAGTATACGATAAACACACTGAAATAATCAAACCGTTTTACGTTCAACACTAAAAATGATGCATGAATCGTACCATACTACATTTTCAATGGTGTTGAAATTCTGCTATAGCGGAATCATAAACCCACTGACCAGACATTTTTGATTCTGTGCTATATATTTGACTGTATGAATAAAACAATAAAGCTAACAGACCAACATAATCAGGTGTTTTAGAAACATGATTTCCCTGTACAATCAGTTGTCAACAATTCGCATTGTTTACATAGCAGCGCCTTTATTCGAAGAAATTGTATCGGATTAATAAATCTTAGAATTTAGGAAAAATTCTCTTTGTTTCAGAAAACAAACCTTAATTTGGAAAATTTAGTTAATGCTTGCATACAATCAATTAGTGTTTTTTTTTTGCTTTTTTTTTAATTAACTTAAAAAATTGCACCACCTTAGTTAAGACATTGTCGCAACAGCTACCTTGACAATAGGAATTGGGCAGCATAAAATTTTTCTTTTTTTTTTCTTGCAGGTTGCAAAAATTTTTCTTCCTTTTTCGTAGTAGCGTTGGCAGTTTTTTTCTTTTTTCTTTTTAGTGCAGACGGTGTTAAAACAATATTTTACTTTTTTTGTCAAACATGCTCTGATCATAATGAAGTTTTGCATCAACCGTTGAGCGGCAACTTACCGGAGTTTAAAAAATCAAATCTACATGAGGCTAGTATTAAACTTCGTGTTGCATCAAACGCAATATATTTCGAATGCTTTACTGCTTAGTTTAACTAATTCTTTTTCTATTTTTCTACGACATGCAAAAATTGCTTATTTCATTCAGACTATGAGATTCCTTTACCGTGCATTGCTTTTCACTTTAGTCTGAAATATTAATTCCGCTGCATCGCAAATTCTAGTTTTTCCAATAAGCAACGTGTCATATGCATTGCCTACGTAGTTAAAAAAAAAAGAAAATATGCCCGTGGAGTTAAATTTTCTGTCAAGCACTTGGAATTTGGAGCTTTGAAGTTTTCTATACATATAACATCCAAAAAGAAAATATTCATAAAAATTATCAGTCCACAAAATTGAGTGTCTCTAAAACTTTTTTCTACACGCATGAGTTAAATCTTGTTCTGTGAAGTTAGTTTATGGGATTTAAACCGTAAAGCATAAGCTATGTAGCATATACAAACAATGTTTATGTTCTTTGGTAATACGACGTATAATGTTGCAAATAATTGAACGGATGATTTACACATTTTTTTCCTACACCAATCACCAATAAGTGAAGACATCTCATAATCCATATAGCCTCATATAATGATCCATCACTTTCGTAAAAAAAATTGTCCATATCGTGTGGAATCACCATATAATCATCTTTGATGGCTTACATCAAAATTTCTCCCAATTTAATAGAACCAGCAAGCGTGCAAAATCTACCGTTTTTCTCTCAAACTATAATATTAGCTTTATCGTAATATAGAATTAGTAATATCTTTCGATCTTTTTTTTTCTTCTATTTAACTACGACTATTCCAAAAGTATATGCTTTGAAATTTTAAAAACCTCACCCTTAAAAATTTATTTTGTTCATGCTGGGAGTATTTGGAGATAAGTCACTATTTACGTTTCAAAAGACACGCTATTGTGCTTTATTTTCTTGTATGAATTAAATTCTAATCTTAAACTCCTCCAAAAATTTACGAACTATTTCTTAATTATTAGGGAAAATTTCGGTCGATTTTTATGTAACATGGCAAAATTTTACAAGAATATAGACTATACTTAAAAAATGACCCACTTAATTCAAAATATGTCCGATTTCCAGCAAATAAATAGCCTCAAACTGAATTAACTATTTTCCTTCCCTAACTAAATACACAATAGCATACAAATATGAAGGATAATTGGTGCATTCGAAATTTCAAATTTCGTGAAATGTGTTATCCACGTCGATCGACTAATTTATTACGTAAACTATCCAAGGGCTCAGAAAAGTTTCTAGAACTGAGTTATCCATCTATTATATTATCCTCCACTTGGAGATCCATCTATTAAACATCCTTTTATATAATATATCTTAATAATTAAGCTCAACTGTTTAATGCAGAGCCCCATAAATTGAAAATATAATAATTAAAACTGACCATAATTAAAAGTTATTGACGTTTCTAATTTTTTTTCTAGTGGATTAGTTTGAAGACACTGTTTACATAAAACAAATCATTAATTACTATTATTCAATAAATTTTGGCTGTAAGAGGAACTCAACATCAAAGTATATCAAGGTAACCACTACTCACGGTATTAGCAATGTGATAAATGTAAAACATGCTTTGTTGTCGTGGTATGACAAACATCTTTGCAGTAGTGATTTTGTTTTTTCTCATTTTTGCATTTTCTTATTTTTTTTTCTTATATTTTTTCTATATTATTGAACTATAATACATTAAAATTGTAATATTTAATCACTGCAAAAGCATCAAGACCATCAACATATTTCATTTAATTACATACCATACGCCTTTAAATTGATAGGTTAATAAAAATTTCTTATCTATACATTTAATCACAAATTTAATTCATTCATTAAAAATGACAGAAAACGATAATAATCATGACTCTTCACGAGATTCATTATCATCAAACTCAAATATCGATAAAAGTGATGACCTTGATAAAGCCGATAAAGGAGATGCACCACAATTAGTTGTTGAAAAGCCTATTGCAGGTTCCATTGATCATTTAGCAATTAGTAAATCATTAGGTTATCAAATATTTCGAAAAGATAGACGAAATGCTTGGTCTTCTGATGAAGATAAATGTTTAAAATCTTTGTTGATTAAACAATATTTAAAAGTAAATAATTTATCATCTTATACTAATGAACCTATCAATATTAAATCAATAGATTGGTCTGAAATTGCAAATCAAATGCATACTAAAAGAAAGGGCAAAGAATGTAAAAAACGTTGGGTTAGTTCATTAGATCCATTTATAAGAAAAGGTAAATGGACTCAAATCGAAGATAATTCACTAATTGAAGCCTTTAAAAAACATGGTCCTTCATGGCAAAAAGTTGCTTCTGAAATTGAAGGTAGAAATGAAGATCAATGTTCCAAAAGATATACCGAAGTTTTAAATAGTGATACAAAGGAAAGATTGAAACCTTGGAGTTTAGAAGAAGATTTGATATTAATTGAAAAGGTTAAACAATATGGTACGAAATGGAGACAAATTTCAACTTCTTTACCAACTAGACCAAGTTTAACTTGTCGTAATAGATGGAGAAAAATTATGACTGATATTGCAAAGGATAGTGCAAGTGATATAATAAAAAAGGCTGTTGGCGTTTTAGATGAAAATGGTCGACCTATTGTTAAATTTAAAAAATCACAAGATTTTGAAAATGATAATAAAAATGATAAAGATTTCAAAAATAATAATAAAAAAAGATCAAGAGATTCAACTGGTAGTAGTCCAAATGATTCAATAAATGATTCACGAATTTCGGATAAAAATACCGATGATCAAAACAGGTCTAACAGTAAAAAATCTAAAAGACACAATAATAATTCGTCATCAAATGATTACAATACCAATGATAATGATATTAATACAACAACAACAACATATCCAAGAATGGTAACGCCATCAAGGACTCAAACAGATTGGACATTTTCGTTACTTGATCCGCAAACGAATGAAGAAATGAAATCTTATGCTGGAACAATAGACAATCAAAATTTAGCTCATTATCTAATTGAATTAGCAAAGTTTAATGGAGTCACATTAACAGTTCATCAACATATACATCATCATTATTCATCAGGTGCATCAAATGTAACAATTGATCCACAGTCAAATATTTCAAGATATGGACATTTTAATTACTTGCCTCCACTGACTGAAGTTCCAAAATTGACATCTTCATCATCTCCTGATAATACCATCGAATCAAATAATTCAAACAAGAATTATAACGAAAGCTCGCTATTGAAACTGCTGAATAATGAAGATGGATCAAACGATAAAAATAAACATTCAAAAAATCAAAATCGAAAAGAAACTGTTAAGAACAATGAATCATCAAAAAGATTTTCTGTATCTCACAGACAACAATTATACCCTTCAAATAATAATAATAATAATAGTAGTAATAATAATAATAATAGCAGTAGTAATAATAGTAATAATACTAATACTAACACTACTACTACTACTACTACTACTAATAATAATAACTCAACATATCAACACGATATAAATATAAGGAAAGAGAAATCAAATAAAAACAATAACAAAACTGGTTCACCAAATAATAGTAGCAACAACAATAACGGGAAAGATATCAGAGAAGATATTGAAGGAGAATTAGACTTTTGGGAAACCATGAGATCAATTAATTATTCTAAAAATAATAAACCTGTATCTCAACATCATCCTTTACATTATAATCAACCTTCAAATTACAAAGAGCAATTACCATATCAGCCATCAGACTCATTTGGTATTCAGAGATTCCCAAACATGGCCACACCATTAGGTATGATAGCGAATGATAATACTACTAATAATGATAACAGTGGTAACAATACTAAGAATATACAGACAAATATAAATTCAGATAATAATTATGCAGGTATTTATATGGGTGGACAAGATGATGAAGAGGATGACGAAGAGGAAGAAATGGATATTGCAAATCAATATGGTATGTATTATAGTGTTTTCGCAAATAAAGGTGGCCAAAGCGGGGTTTACAATAATTATGGCAAGGCGAATAATAATAATGTTGGACCAACAGGTTTAGTTAATAGTGGTTATTTAATGCCTTTTAACCCATCCTAGTTGCTTCTTGGTATCTTTTTGAGTTTTTTTGTAGGAATTAAAATTTTTTTTTGAGCTTAAGTAATTAAATTTATTATCCAAAAAGCAAATATATAAATATTATAACACCTTAAATAATGAACAACACGGAATATGAATAAAAAAGAAAAAGAAAACAAGCAAGTAAGAAAAATAAAATGCACGTCAATTAAAAGTAATTTTTAGTACAATATCTTGAATTTCTCATAAAATCAACAGTGGTATCATAAACATAATCTCCATAATCGAGATACTTAATGGCGTAATATTCAACATCTTTTTGTCCAATTCTTGAAATATCTGGTGAAATACCAGTATTTTTCTTCACAGCTCCAAGAATACCAGCAAAAAGTGTGACATCAACAGCAAAGTGTATAATTCTTCCCATCTTTAAAATCTAAAAATTGTAAATGAAATGCAAATAATAATGTTTTTCATTTAATATAAAAATGTTAGTTTTTTTTTCAATCAATAATGCACAATAAGAGTAACTTTATACATACAGACATGTTTAGCTTGATTTTTCGTTTCGGTTATCAGTTATATTAAGAAACAACCTAATGATGTGGCTCTGACAGGATGTAAATAAAACTAATTGAGATCATCTTTATTTTTCTATTCGGTGTGAGTGTCAGAAAATCAAATCATTAAAAATTATTTCCGGAAGTCGCCCTCAGTTTCGGTGTTTACTACAATTTGATTGTTGTTACTAAATTTTTAATACTATATATAGTCGAATATAATTGAAACAGGTATTGTATATAATGTTTTTTTTTCTAGAAAGAATATTCTTCACTGAAAAATCTACATTTCTCCTGTGTGGCAATCTTTTCACAATCTGCAATTAATGATGGTGGACCACACGCAAGGATCCATTTATTTGCATAATCAATTGTTTTATTAAGATTTTTCCGTAATTGTGTATCTAAATCTGGCCTTTTGCCAACAACTGCAATATTTTGGAATTTTTTTTCATACGTTGTAAATGAATCTGATGAAGCATTTGATAAATCTTGTAATGGGATATCTGAATCTAAACTAAAATCATCCTGAACTGTTGTTAAGCTATCTGTTTCTCTCTTTGAAATGAACACGTCAACCCCTTGAACATTTAATTCTTTTAGGATAAATAAATCTTCTTCGTTTCTTGTGATCCAGATAAATTTTATCTTAATGTCTTTTCCTTCTGCAACAATTAAACGTTTAAAGTGTTCAAAAATACCCAAACCAAATGAAATACCCGAACCACCACAGACAATATTAATATTATCTGCAGTTCTAAAAAAATTAGCACTTAGTGAAGATTTGAAAATTGGTTGAATTGAGTAAGTTTCAAATGGCTCAATTATAAATTTTGTCTTCTTTACAACTAAACTTGATAATAAATCACGATCTTCATACGTTGTTGCAACAGTATATGGATGCGATGGTAATGCTAAGAAAAATGGACTCCATTTACTATAACCAATTCTAACATGAGTTGCGGGTAAATAATTTTCAGGCAATAATCTTTTAGGGAATTTGATAATAACATAATCACTGCCTGCATTTTCAATAATTTCACTCATTGTAATTTCCTTTGCATAGTAGTATTTTTTACCAAACTGTAAAACTAACAAACAGACATTTAAAAGCCATAAAAACCCGACACCTGGTCTTGCATGGAAGAATATAACGAAAACAAATGATACCAAAAAAAAATTATGATAGAAATAAAAAATTCTATAGTTAAAATTTCTGACAGGTTTCCAGAAAACCATCATAATAGTTCCCAGAATGAAAATTATGAATCCAATAAAATTAACAGGTCTGAACAACTTGAAAAAAGTACTATGAACGGCATACCAAATTAAAAATCCAATGCTATGGATTATACCTAATAAAACAATAACTCTTGAAACCCATTTGTGTAATTGTAAAGTATTCAAGTAATTATCAATAGAAAACCATGCCGGTTCTGCTGCTAAAAAAATATCCAATGGGACCAGAGCATATGACAGCCTACCAACTCTTTTAACTATAACTGACCATTTCTCTAAATGTGGATTAATTGCACAAAGAATTGCAGCAGTTAACACAATAATTGCTATTGTCAAGGCTATTGGAAAGTCCAGCAATTTTGAATATGTAGTTGACCGTCCAGAACGGCGCCAAGCTCTGTCATAAAACCATATTGAAGAGGTTCTTGTTAATATTAAAACTACAGATAGTGCTAGAAGAATGTACCCATATTTGACATTAACTGTATGAAGACTACCATGTCTTTTATGTATATCCACTACACTCGTTTCCATTGTGTCCACAATAGTTTCCATTGGGCAAATTCTATGGAAAAACACCAATGGGTTACTAATTTTAAACGTCAACAGAGATGAGCAATTTCTCAAAACGGAAATTTTCACAGAGAATGATAAATATTAAATCCGAGTGTTGACTGAAATAAATATAAACTGTATTTAAATGTGTATCTGCTAAGCTGCTTCTTTTCTCTGTGTATCCTAGTGCTTCATGAATACATGTAATGTAATTTCTATTATAATCAACATAACATTTAGGATTAGATATAAGTTTATGTGCATGTAATAGGGCAATTGATCCATCCTCCCAAAACATAGATGGCTTTCCACATATGATTTTGAAATTAAGAAAGATAATTAGACCAACTCGGACATTATCCACACCAAAATGATTACAAAAGGTGTTTTTGCTGAAGTCAAGATAGAATCGATGGATAATTTATATGATTGGTGGTTATGGTTCAAAAAAACGTTAAAACCAGTCAACTTAGCCGGTTATCCATAAACTCTACTGAAAGTATCGTGGATCAATGAGAAAATCAAGGGTACTCAAGCCCAATAAAGGTTATACAAGAACTTCTTATGACATCAACAAGTGACTTATCAAAAGATATCGAAAGTCTTGCAACCGCTCAACAATGGTTGATTGATATCTTGATCAACATTGGTATGAAAATAAGCAATAATGTTCTGGATAAAAAGAATGGTGAGTCCAATCTCGATATTAACAAGTCGGGGATCCAAACTATCAAATAATGGAGAATGATGAGGTTAATGAATCAATTGAATGGTTACGATATGCCTGAGAACACAATTATTAAAAGACTGATTACGTATATTTAAACGAAGAACTTGGATAGTGAATTACGTAGGGAATTGGTAGAATATGTAAGACAAAAAAATGTCAATGTTATTTACGTTATTGATAGATTCTATCAGTGGTTAGATTCTCATAAAACCTAAGAAGGTAAGAAAGAGACAGAAGTAACTGACAATAAAGTATGTCATATCAAGAGAGATAGAGAAGATGATGAAGAAGGTGACCATGGTTACAACAAAAGACTGCAAAAGAACTGTTGCTTCTGTAGTGACAATCACTCAATTAAAAAATGCTTCAGAATGTTTAAGAAATGTTGTTGGGGATATAGCAAAGTTGGTCATAAATGGTCTAATTGCAGAGGGAATAGATCAAACAACAATTTTATTCCATCTGAAGAAATAAATATGAGAAGCTGATATATCTACCTTTGTCTGGTAGATATATCAGTCAACATGGGAAGCAAAACAGAGGTAACAAGCCAAGCAATGAAATGGATGACATCAAAAGATATATCAAAGCATTGGTAAGAGGTGAAGACCCTGATAAGGGATTAAAAGACAATAATGAGAAAGGAACAACAAGAAGAAATCCAAAGAATTGCTGGTAATAGGGTTTTAGAATACAACACGAGGAACAACGGCTGAACAATGTAAGATAATACTTGTCACTGGAGCTCAATCGACGGTTACTGGTGATAAAATGTTGTTATCAAATTATTGCAAGGCTGGAAATAATGAGATTGACAATTTGTAAGCTGTTAATAAAACGAAGATTAATGTTATAGGGTTTGAATACTTAACATCATATTTATGTAATGATGGAAACTTTCAAATGGCTAGGATTTCAACTTTTCATTGTGAGAATGTGTTAGACCCTGATGTTATTGAAGAAGATTTATTTTAAAAAACAACATGAATTCTCAAGGTGTTTTAAGAAAAAGAAATTAGATGCTTTTTATATTATTTTGTATGTCTTTGTTTTTCGACACTTATTAGCTTATGAAAAACAGCAATGGCTATTGAACATATATACTAAACGCTACTTTATATATTTAAAAAAAAAGGAAACTTAAATAGATCAAGGGTATAAGAACTTGCTTTGCATATATTTACACAAGAGAAGTTGTAGTTAGGGCTTAAGGTAATCCTGTTACTGTATAAGCCCTAAGGTAATTATGCTTATTTAAGTTTCAAAAAAATAAAACTATACTATAAACCTACTTGAAAACAGTAATCACTCAACCTTTTCTCCACGGCTTCTGGCAACTGCAGCTGCAACTGCAACAGCTTCAACAGCTGCTTCCATTTCTGCATCACTCTGCTCTGCAGTATTTGATAATAAACCAGCTTGAACTGCACGAACATGTCTTAACATTGTTTCCTTCTCTTCTTCATCTTCTGCATTATTAGCATCATTATTAGCACAGTCACTACCATCATAATTATCACCTACATGCTCTCCATCAACGTCTTCCCCATTATCGACATTGATACCATAATCGATTCCAATGTCTTCTAAGCCATTCAAATCAACAAGAACTGATTGATCCTCATATTTTGAAGTACAATCACCACGAACCGAATGTCTGGTAAATTGTGTGAGCTGTTTAAGTTGTTGATTGAGTTGAGAATGGTCATGATGAATATTGAAAGTTTCTGAAAGCAATATATTTTCGTCTAGTGGTTTACCATTATTGGACAATAGTATATGCTCTTCATAGTTCGACATATCGTCATGATTAAATTCTGTGCTCCCATCAATGCCATGGTTTTCAACATTGTGTTGAACATTGTCATTTTCAATAGTAATATGTTGGTAGTCTTCTCTATGTTTCCTTTTAGTAATATAATTCAATTTATCATCTTCCAATTCTCTCTTTGCTTGAATGTAAACCTTATCATCCATCATCTCGTTATCATCATCAACGTTATTAGAAGCTGAAATATTTTCTACCATATCATTAGTATTTGCTTGTGTCGCATACTGTGCAATCTCTGATGCTATTGCACGCTCCGTATCATTGATTGATGATTCTTTAGTATTCGTCGTGTATAACTGTGTATCATTTATGTTTGTCATTGGATTTGATCCCAACATGATATTGTTTTGGTTTGAAATTGAATATGATTTCTTCTTAATTCGACATGAAAGACATACTTTATGTCCCTTTTGTTCCTTTGGTAAAACCATTGAACATCGATTACATAATCCTTCTTGTTCCAAAGCTAATCTTCTAATCTTGTCCTTTTCACGACATTTTCGACACACTTTATAAACACCTTCATCACAGTTTGGACCTGAACAATGAACACATTTACCCTGTAAAAACCTATTCGCCTTTCTATTTCGAAGCATACCACGACAATGTTCACACATGACATATGCTGAATCTTGTGGTAATTCTGTACCACATCTTGTGCAGACACCTTCTTTATTTTTAGTTTTGACTTTCCAACGTTTCGATCTTTCTCTTTGTAATATTCGACAATGTTCACACATTTTAAAAGGTTTTGGACCTATTTGTGCAAAATCTTTCTTACATCTATTACATTTGTTATTAGGAAACTTTTCTAAATTACTAATCATTGTATCGGCATAAACAATTGGTTCTTTTTCAGTATCTTGAACTTTATCAGTTCTCATTACTTGGATTAATTCAACTGGAAGGTCCATATTATTGACAGTCATTTTCCAACTAATTCATTTAAAATAAATAAACTGGTTTTTATTGTAATACTTGTGTATATTTAAGTGTATCAAGTTGTAGAATTGAAAAAATAGTTGAAGGAAAAAGTTTCATAATCTGGACAAGCAAAAAATTTAAGCATTCATGTTTGAGATTCGCAGACAAATGTGATTTACACCTATTTACAAATTAGACATCTTTTCCACAAAAACATAAATATTCAAACTATTACAATCATGGAATTTACTTGTCCATATTCCAATGTTATTTTAGATATTGAGGGAACAGTCTGTCCAATTTCCTTCGTGAAAGATCAACTTTTTCCATACTTCCTTAAAGAATTACCAGCTTATCTTTCAAAATATCAATTTCCACTAGATCCATTGAATGAATCAAATGATGCAATCGAAAACATTCTAACCAAATTTGATAAAGAAATCTATCAAGATAAAGATAAATTGGTATCACACATTGAAGGATTAGTTGCTGCTGACGTTAAGGATCCAATCTTAAAACAACTACAGGGTTTCATATGGGAAAATGGTTATATAACTGGAAAAATTCTGGCGCCGTTGTTTGAAGATTCAATTGAGGCCATGAAACTTTGGTCTGGTCTATGTGATGGTCTTTATATTTACAGTAGTGGTAGTGTGAAAGCTCAAAAGCTATTATTTGGTAATGTTAAAATTGTCAATTCAAAAGGTGGTATTGAATGTGCCCAAATGAATAACTTAATAACTGATTATTTTGATACTGTTAATATTGGAAATAAAACGAAAGTTGAAAGTTACATCAAAATACTTGAAAAAATTGGAATCACAGATGATGAACAAAAGAAAAAGTGCTTGTTCTTGAGTGATAACCCATTAGAAGTCAAAGCTGCAATTGAGTCTGGAATGACTAGTTTCATAGTTGAAAAAGTAGGTAACTATCCATTAACAGACGAAGATAGAAAACGTTATAAAGTCATTACTGATTTTCAAACACTTTTCAGCTAGTTTAATTAATGATTAAGAAGGTTCTATATATGTATACTAAAGGAAACCAAATTATATATATAAATTAACTACATTAAAATACAAATTAGTAACATGAGGAATGATGATACACAACTACTTTCTAGAATAAGTAGCCGACTATATAGTATGCTTAATCTGCATGATCTGTGAATAATAAATTAGCTGCCATTTCTTCATTCTTATCACATGCAAAATATACTTGGATAACTAAATTTCTATCAAAACCCAATTCACAAAGCCTTGTAATTGCTTGATTTTCTGCCTCTGTAATTTGAATCTGATATGAACCAGTACCTTCAGCTGCTTCTTCATCATTTTGCACAGCTTCAATATAGTCAGGTGGAACACCCAGAGCAGTTGCCAATGCTTCTTGATCACCCTCAGTTATATATCTTAGAAAAGCCTCTGGATTTGATTGAATTACTTCAGCAAGTTGTGGATTTGATGCGGCTAACTGTTGTAGAACAACTTCTGCCATTTCTGGTTGTGCTTGTAAAATATCTCTAACTTGGCTCATCATATCACCTTCACCTGCGCCAACGCTTGCATCATTATCACCCGCAGCTAATTCAGCTTGATCAAATAAATTACCACTTTCTGTTGGTTGAGTAGCTGCTGGTGTGGTAGAAGTAGTTGTTGTTTCTGAAGCTTCTTGTGTTGTAGATTCAGCTACTGGTGTTGGCTCTGATGGAAGGGGTATACCTGACAATAAATATTCAACAGCTCTATCTGGATTATTGAAAGCTGCACGCAAAGCTCTTTCAACCTGTGCCCTTTCAAAACCCATTGCCATGATATTTTGGACAGCAGTTTCTCTAACACCACCTTGTGCAAACGTTGATGCAGTGAATTCAGAAACTGTTTCAGTAGCAGTTGAAGCTTCTGCACCTTCTGCTGTAGTCGGAGTGGATTCAGTAGTTGTAGCTGGTGTTTCTTCAACTTTCTTGACTGGTTCTTCACTTTTGACTGATTCTGGGGCCTTCTTTGCCTTTGAAATCATGAATATAATTTGGTCCCCTTCCTTAATATTAAATGAGCCAAATGTTTTGTCATTTTGTAAAATTTTACCTGAGTAAACAAATTTGATTTGATCAACTTCACAATTCTTGATAGAAGCTAATTTTTCTTTACCAGATAAAACGGAATCTTCCAACTCTATTTCAATCGGGATCCTTTCCTTTTTAAAATCCTTAAAAGTAACCTGCATTTTTAATGTCCCAATTTGTCTATGTAAAAGTTTGAACGTGGTTGAACTAAACTGCTTTTAAAAATTTTTAATAACAATAATAATTTGCCACTGAACAAATGATCAGAATTTGGAATCATGAACTTTTCCGGTCGAATAAAACGAGCATGAATTTTTAGTTTTTTGAGGTAGAATCTTCGATGCACATTAAACCAGTTTTTTTTTTATCATCTGGTGGTAGTATAAAACATAGTTATTATTAGTTAACCAAAGTATATGTCAGATTCGTCTATTTTACATAATTTTCCTCAATGGGAGAAAATTAATAAAGATTTGGAAGATGATCCGTATAGTGATAAGCTTTGGAATGATCTAGTTTCACATCATGAAAAACTAATTATTGATCATATGACATTATTAAAAACAAGAAAAGAGCTTAAGTCTTTATTATATTCAGATTTTGATAAGTTATTGACAAAGTTTCCCTATTATACTAAATATTGGAAAAAATATATAAATATAGTTAAAAATTTAGAAGGTTTACAACCAAGTGTTGATATAATGAAACGTGCAATAGTCATCTTTCCATACTCACTCGATATTTGGGTTACCTATATGTCAACAGTATTAATCCATAAATTACAGAATGACGATGAAATTGTGAAGAATTTTACAAATGGTTCAGAGAAAATTGGATATCATTTTTTAGCACATGAGTTTTGGGATATGTATCTCAATTGGGCTCGTGGGAAGTATGGCTCAAATTCAATTGATTATATTAATATACTTTCAAAGGTTGTTGAAATACCATTACATCAATATGCAAAATATAATGAAGAGTTTACAAAACTACGTCAGAATTTTACAATATTAGATCTAGTTAAGAAAGAAAAACTTGTCAGATTTATTAACCTCAGAAGTTTAGACTCAGCCAATGAAAGTATGGATGATTTTATAGAAAATAACTCAGAGATGTTAATTGATGAATACTATAATGATGTACTTTTAAACATTCAAAATAGAGCACAAGAAAGATGGAAATTTGAAAGCAAAGTTAAAATGGATTTTAGTTTAGTTTTCGCAACAAATGAAGAATTGAATGAGTGGAATTCATATTTGAGTTATGAAGAAGAGTATCATAAATCAAGAGGTGAACTTGAAAACAATCAAGAATTAATTTCATTATTTGAACGTGCATTGATACCAATGTGTTTTGTTGAGCAAATATGGATACGATATAATAGATATTTAATTCAAAACAAAGGTGAACAATTTAGAATAATTTTAAACTTTAACAAGGCATGCGATCATTTTGTACCATTAGATAAAAAAGATATCAGATATATGTATGTTAAGTACTTAGAATTGAAAGTGAAGAATGTTGAAAGTTGTAAAACAATTTTTATCTCAATGATTGAAAAGGAGCCCACAGATTGTGAGATTGTTTCCAAATATATTGAATTTTTAATCAGTCATAAATCAGAAGATCAAAGAAAATACATTTTTGAAGATTTAATTAATTCTGTTCATTTGTATAATCAAAAATTACAACAGGATAGCCATCAGAATAAGAAAAAGAAAAGTGGGAATGTCAAAGATGAAAATTTGAAGATTAAATCAAATGATGTAATACTTTTAAATACATTGCTAAATTTTTGGACCATTGGCCAACTAGTTATTAATGTTTGTAGATACAGATGGTTAATTGAAAAGGATATAAAACGAACCAGGGATATTTTGATGGGTTTTTTTGGTACAGAAGCAGTTAAAAGTAATAAAGCATACTGGTTTTTTTTCTTTAAGTTTGAATTGTCACAAAGAAATAAAAAAAATTTATCAAATATAATAAATCACGTTAAAACAGCAACAACTTTAAATACATTAGATATAAATTTATTAATTGATGAGTATAATGGATTTATTTTTAAAAATTTCACTGTTACAGAAATGAAAAATAATGAAAAGGATATAATTAAGAATATTCTAGAAACTGATTTCGAATCTTCAATGCATATGAAGCATTTTTTGAAAATAAGATTAGCTGGAAGTTCAGATGTTGATTTGGTTGATAAAAGAATAGTGAAAGAAAATGGCCACCCAGCTGCAACTTGCGATGGTAGACCTGTAATTATCAATCCAATCTTAATTACCGATAATCTATGTGATTTACAGAAGCCGTATCCATTACCAAAGTTCAGGAATGTTGAAAAGGCAACTTTGAACGTTAAATATATACACGAATCTTTGTAAACTATTAAATGTAAATATAATATGAACGTGGGCTGACATTACTATTACGCTGCCAACTATATACTATCCGTTTGTCTACCAATGATTGTCAAATCATCTCTAACAAGCGCCTTTTCCGTACATCTATTATTACCGTAAATTTCTAAAATTTTCAACTTTGGACAGATTCTTGAAAAAATAGCCAATGCAGTATCGTCAACACTTCTAACAAATCCAATATCTAAAGATATCAGTAACGGTAAAGTTAAATTTCTAGATAAATTTGTAAACATCGATCTATCGATATCTTTTATACTGTTTAAATTCAGTTGAATTAAAGTATCCTTTGAATGTGACAGCATCTTATAAATAGATTTCTCAGTCAAAGCAAAACATCTCTCGAGATTTATTTCTAGTAAACCATCATTAATATCCCAATTGTTAAATAGATCACCCAGTCCATCATCATCAATTTGATCTAAATCTGATAAAGATAGCTTTGTTAAATTTGCTCCAAATAATTTAATTCCTTCAGTTAATATTTTGTTTGTCAAACCTGAACATTTATTTAAATTCAACGATACTAAAGTTTCACAGTTTCCTGCCATTAGATTTATAATCAATTCATCATCAATTAAATTTTCATGGTGAGGTGAAGAAATTTCAAGGCTTTTTAAATGTAAAAGAAAATGTGGTAATAAATCATAAACAGGTTTTGAAGTTAAACCATCTAATCTTGATAATGTTAAAGATTCCAAGTTACTCCCACAATTTTCGAGTAATGAAACTAATGAATCGTTTGAAAATCTATGTGTATTTTTTAAATGAAAATGTTTTAATTGTTTACCAACAATACTTTCAAAAAAGCCCTGCCAGGTATCATCATTAATTAAAAATGGCCCATTAAGTGAAAGAGATTTCAGATTTAAAAGTTTTGATCCGAAATATTTTAAATTATCATTATGTAATTGTCCACACATATTTAATGTTAAAGATTCTAATTTTGGACAATATGCAGGAATCTTATCAAGTGAAATTTTGTCTATTTTTGAACAATCCCAAAATTCTAATTCCCTTGTATCATTATCAAGAAAAAGTCCAATAGTTTTATTATTTAAACTTCTATTTTTAGCAAGAATTCTACATATTTTCATTTTGTTGTGTGCACCAATATCACCCAAAAGTTCAACATCATTAATATGCTCGGTAATAATGTTAATACAAAAGTCTTGTAATGAAGGTAACTTGAATTTTTTTTTATCTAACAATGCAGCAGCAATTCTTTTTCTTCTCTTTCTTGCTTCAATTTCAAGTTTCTTTTCTAATCTATCTCTTCTGATTTGAATTTTTGAACACGAGGGACATAGATAACCAAGTCTCCCGTTTTTTTCCAATTTTTTTGAATATACCGAAACTTTAAAATCTTGATCACATTCTAAGCAATAAATAGCTGAATTATCAACAGATACAGGATCTGTCTTCCTACGTTTAGCATGGTTATCAACATCATGATCATTATCAGAATCAATTTCTTCTTCATCTGAATCAAGGGCAAAATTTATTGGGACATTTAAATTTTCCGTATTTTGAGCTGTACTTTCTTCATTTAAAAGTGGCGAAACATCATTTTGTGCATTATTTTCCTGGTTTTCTTCTCGCTGAGCCTGTTCATACCTTAATCTGATCTCTTCAGCATTAATACCTTGTTCACGCAAAAACGAGGTTAATGCACTAGATGGCCCTTTTACACCACCATCGTCAACATCGCCATTTTTCCGCTGCGTGTTCCTTCTTCTGTATGACATTTTCCAACGTATTTCACCAGAAGTTAGTTATGTTGACTTGATTTTTCAGAAAAAAATGTGATCCAGACACGTAAAATGTACATTTTAGGACTGAAAAATGTAGATTCATGTTATCAAACGGGGGGCGGTGCAAAAACGTCGATCGACGCCGGGTTTCCGATAAGAAACCCAAAATTGATTTGCAGCCCCAAAGGAGAAGAGAATAGGTCGGGCAGCCGAATCGGTTGTTGTTTTGGCCTTCCCTGATTCCTGTGGAATTTTTCAGATTTTAAACAAAACAAAGCATAGAGAATCGTTCTGCCGGGTGCATCATTTCTACAAACTTATTTGGGACAGGAAAATTTGCTTTTGGATATGAATTATATCAGAAACTGGATTTGCTAGTGTCCTCAGATTTTTCTCATTTAACATCATTCATAAACTCATTGAATTCGTTGTTGATTAAACATTTCATTTTAATACATTGTATTGCATTACATTTAGTTTTGAGATATTTAATATACCATGAAAAAATTGATTGAAGACACTTTGAAACGTTATGGACCGTTCAATTTATACATTTTGGCATTTCTATTATCAGTAAGTGCATGCTTATCACTTGGAATATTGACATTATTCTCCGTTTTTGCTGATCCACTACAAAAAATTTTGGGATATCCGCAATCAACAATCAATAAAACAATTATCTTTCAGGTTTTGGGACTGAATATATTTACTCCTTTAAGTGGTTACATCGCTGATGCAAAAGGAATATGGATATTACCAATTCTTGCATTCATTGGCTATTTTATTGGCTTCAATTTGATTATTTTAGTTATCAGAAATCAAATGCATAGGTATTACATTTATTTCAGCTTTTTCATTTTAGGGTGTTCTCATGTTTCATTTCTATTTGGTTGTTTATTAAATTCTGCTAAATCATTGGGTAAATATTATAGAACTTTAGCAATTAGTACACCCAATATGATGATTGCATTCTCTTCATTTGTTGAAATTCAAATTCTTGCCATATATTTTGTTCCAGCTGACGATTCAATTGTTGAAATCAGTAAGAATTTTATTAGCATTTTAAAATTTTTCCTTTTGCTGCTAATGTCATCGACATTTGTCTTATTTTTAGGCTGTAAAATTACTGATCATACTGAATTTTATGAATATAATTTCAATGAAGCATCGTCTTTAATCCATGATGAATTTTTAAACTTTGAAACTTCCCCACTATTAACTGGTGCAGCAACTGTTTTACATCATACTAATAGCAGTGAATCTATTATTGGTTCACCAAGATCTTGGTACGTTGAAGAAGAATCACCAAATTTGAATTTAGATGATGAACTGTCAGAGTTATCATCACCATCTTCATCAACATTATTATTTTCATCATCTGTAACAGGCAGTGCATCATCTTATAAGAATAAAGTCTATAAATTTTTATTTGATCCACTGATGTATCCACTAATGATTTGTTGTTTGATTTCAATTGGTGCAACAGAATTTTTTATATCCAATTTAGGTGCAATATTAACCAATTTAAATTTATCAAAAAATTTAGATAATGATTTACAGCTGCTATCAATCTCTTCAACAGTTACTAGATTTTTAATTATGATATTTACAGATTATATTTGCACAACGTTTCAAATTTCTAGAATAACACTTTTTACAGTTGCTGTATTAATCTGTGGATCGTCACATATTTATTTATCAAGCATACCAATTACAACAATAAACTTCTCAATTGTGATTATCTTAAATGCAATTTTAAACTCTGCTGTATTTACCTTATTCCCTGCTATTTTAGCAAGCATATATGGTATGGACATTTTAGGTACCACCTGGGGAATATGTTCAAGTTCTAGTATAATTGGAAATATGTTTTTGAATATAATGTATTCAATGGATTTTAGTTCGAATTGTGTTTCAAATATGACTGATAAATTGGTCATTTGTTCAACATTAACATTTTTCACAAGTGGTTTGCTACTAATATTTTTTGGGCTTTTTGTTTTTTGGCTTAGACCTAGGTATATACATAGAGCAAGTTCCTTCTTTTAATATTAATTCTTTATATCGTAAAAAGCTTTAGTGTAATGCATTTTTTAAAAAAGTTACTAATAGAATTTATTCTCACCGAGTTAGTTGGAAAAAAAAATAAAAATCGATAAAGCTCATCTATTATTTTTATCTTGATTTAAATTTTAGCTCCTACATTTTCTTATCAGGATTTAACTATATAAGCACAACTCCTATTATGGAAGAACCAACTCATAAACAGATGACTGATATATGTCAAGATGATAACGAAATCAGTATTCAATCAAACATTCAACCAATTTTAGCGGCAAATACAGTGGCAACCACAATATCAACCAGTAACTCTATTTCAAATAGAAATGCAACCATACCTATTAGTAATATTAGAAATGCACAAACCGAACTGTGTAGTGGATCTACATCCATAATAAATCCCGCTATTAATAGTTTAGGGCAGATGTCAACGCATTCAAGCGATAACGATAACGAGAATGACAATAATGACGATAACGATAACGATAATGATGATAACGATAATGATAATAACGACCATAATAATGAAAACACCATCACTACAAATACACATACCGCCGACATAATCAACACTGCTTCTGATGGACCACTTATCTGGCAAAATGATAATGATGTAAAAACATGTTCAAGTTGTTCAAGTAAATTTACATTTTTTAACAGGAAACATCATTGTAGAAAATGTGGGAAAATATTTTGCAATTCATGTTGTCATAAACATTGTACGTATATTCCGGGTTCAATAGTTATTGAATCAAGTGAAAATGGAGGAAACAGAATAATCAATGATTCATATAAGTATTTTGAATTTAGAACATGTAATTCATGTTATGATGAATTAATAATGCTAAAGGAAGCATTAGGAATGGCCGTAGACGTAGACCATGATGAAACAGACGATGATGATAATGATGCAGATGAAGAAACAGAAGGTATTTCAATTTCAAATACCAATAACAGAGGTAGTAGAAGAATTAGAAGAAGAGGAATGATACGGGAAGTAAGTGAAAGTACAGTGGATACAGGTACAACTACCGAAGGAAATACTAATGCCATTAAACATTCACATCCAAGGGAAATTACTGTTGAAGTTAATGAGTCCACGAGAGAGGATCTGGATGAATGTCCTGTGTGTGGAACTGACATGAAAAACATGATTGAAACCGACAGAGAAGATCACATTAATGCCTGTCTTCAAGAACAGGAGTTTGGCTCTCCAACAGCTGGCGGTGGTACTATGAAAAGGGAGAGAAATCGAATGTTGATATACACTATTCCTGCTAATGCGGATCCCACCACACTCACCATTAATGATGACAATGAGTGTGTGATCTGTCTTGACGACTTCCACCCAGGCGATAAAGTGGCTCGTCTGGAGTGTCTTTGCTGTTTCCACTACAACTGCATCACTGACTGGATGAAAAAGAAAGGATTTTGCGAATGTCCCGTACACTCTCTTCATCAGGGGTAATTTGAACAAAGCGGGAACAAAAAAGATGCGTACGCGTTAAAAGACGATTCATCACATTTCCCAATGCGGCAATTTGAGTAGAAATGTACGTTTTAGGAAAATGCTGGTTTTGCGTTTTGCATTGTTTCGGGTAGTGTCTATTGTTGGTGAATTTACTCCTTCAGGCCAAGGGATTCAACGGCCAGAATCAGCAAAGGGGTTTTTTTGCGTTATTGTTACTGTTGTCTGTATTGGTTATTTGATGTTTCCTAGTCTTGGTGTTTTCTTTTGCTATTTTCTTTTGAAATCCATTACCTCTGTTGTCATTCTTCTTATACCATCTGCTTTTCTTCCGACCAACTATGCTTTCTTGGAACAAAAATAAAAACAAGAACAAAACAAATTACGAATCATTATGGCTAGATGAAAGTAACACTATTTCAGCCACTAAAATAGCTTCTCGTGTGATCCAAAATGAGGGGTTTCAAGTCAAGTTATTCAAATTGATTCAACATTTTGATAATAGCACTACTAGTAGCAGTAATAAGAACAAAAAGGCTTCATCAATTAAAATTTCAAATCCAGTTTCTTTTACTCATGTTTCTCACGTTGACAAAGAATACAATTTTGGTATTAAAGATTCATTTAATAATATCAACAGTGAAGTATTTGACAATTTACTTCCCGTAAGAAAAGCACCATCAATTAACAGAAGATCTGTTTCTACATCAGTTGCCTCACTACGTCAAAATAGTGATACATCGTACCAATCAACTTTGGATCCAACCAATATTAAGGCCGTTTCATCTTATAGAACATCACCAACTCCTGTTAAACCAGCAAAAAGTTTAAATGGTCACAAAAGATCAAGCTCTTGTGCAACTTCTCTTAATGTTTCATCATCCCAATATTCTGGAGATTCTACAATTACTCCATCAAATAGTTTTCGTATGAGCTTAAATTCTGAAACTTCATTTAGTTCTCCAATCACTACACACTCATTTTCTAATGATTTTACAAAATTAACGATATTACCATGTATACCACAAAACGAAAACGAAAACGAAAACGGAAACGAACATGAAAACGAAAACGAAAACGGAAACGGAAACGAACATGAAAATGAACATGAAAACTCTACTGAAAATTTTGATGATATTGGTGATGAATTGCTTTCTGAATCTCCTGGTTTGAATAATAAATTCAAATTCATTCCAACTGCACCGCCACCACCGCCAACAAAAGTTGCACCAGCTGAAACATTAAAATCAATCATTCAGAATCGTGAAGAGATAGAAATTGCAACCGATTCTGATGACGATGATGATGAGGCTGACGATGATGATGACGACGAAGATGAAGCTAATGGATTTAATAATTTCAAGAAAATTGCGAAGTTCAGATTATCTAAAAACATTGAATCAATTACCAATGAAATTCAACTACAACTAGGTAAAAAATTTGATAATAATTTAATTATGACCCAAAAATGTAGAAACTCAATTATTCAATTATTAAAGGATGATGAGATTGACAATGGTGATTTTGACGATGGTAATAATGAAGAATTTTTAATGAATTTACTAGATAAAACTCAATTATCACTGCACCAGTCAATACCAAAACTAAATCAAAGAAATACAAATCTTTTGAATCTGATGACAGATATTAAGGAAGAAGAAGAAGAAGAAAAAGAAGGAGACGAAGAGGAAGAAGATCAAATGAATGGAGATATTAGTTCCATAATGGATTCACTTGATTTTGGCGATAATGATTCGATAATAGATACCACATTTAATCTTGAACAAGAAGATAGTGATTTTTTTGGTGATTTACAAATATCTGATTCATTATCGTTAGATATTGAAGATGTATAAATACCTTGCTTCGAATCTGCTTTTTCCTTACTTTTAACGCTTTCCCTTTTCATTTAATTCTTATTTTACGTGTATTTTTATTGCTTAAATTATTTAATCTTTATATAGACTAAATACCTTCAACTGCTTTATACAGCATTTATGATAAATCACCAATATTGGTATTTTTCAAACATGATTAAGTTTCTAACGCGCTAATAATTTTAATTTGATAAACTGTGAACATGATTTTATTATCCATAATATTTTTTTTTAATAATCAATAACATCTCTAACCCATGACGAAACAAGTAGAAAACATTGCTATATTATATAATGAGTATATAGAATCATATAATAATTTATTAAAAAAAATAAGAAATTCCGAATTATCAATGCTAAAAACAATGTTAAATTTTAAATTGACTGAAAGAGATGAAATTAAATTTGCACTATTTGAAAATAAAAGATTAAGTATATGCTGTGTTAATGTTGAAAACGTAGGTTCAGATGAGGAAAAAATTAAATTGGATACTAGATCCTGTTATGAAAAGAAAGATTCTGTGAATAAGGAAGATAAAAACAGTAAAAATGGATTACACAATCGATATCACAAATATAAATCAACTAAATCGGTAATTGAACTAGAAAGAAAAGATGAATTGAAGATAATAAATCCAATTAAATTAATTCATGGTGGGTTTTCATCAGCATCGTTTAAAAATTGCCAACATGATTTAGATTTAGTTATCGTTGAGATTATTAATGTTATCAATAAAAAACGTGAAATTTTAATATTGTTAGATGAGTATGAAAATGAAAACCCAAATTCAAATGTAATAATTAGTTAACTATAATGTTTATTATATAATAGATCTAAAAACCGTTTTTTTTATTAATCAGTGTTACTTCTTCTAATTGCATCGTCAACGAGCTCATCGAAATCCGCATTCAAAACGTAATAACTTTGAACAAAACCAATTATGATCAAAGCGATTGTGGAACCAAACCATAAACCATTTAGTCCAGAAGGAGAATCTTTATTTGGCCAATTGAATGCTAAATATGCACCTAATGGTAACCCCACAACATAATAAGAGAATAAATTAACATAACCTCCAATTCTTTGTAATCCTTGACCTCTTAAACAACCTGCACTTGTTGTATTTAAAGCATCAAAAATTTGCATGAATGCCAATAATGGGAAAACATCTTCGGCTAATTGAATAACATCTGGATCATTTGAGAACCAATTTGAAATTATTGATTTACCAAAGAGCAGGATTGAAAAATTTAAAATTGCAATTATAATTGTGAAAAGAAACGATGATTTACAGGTAATAAAAGCATTATGTGGTAATTGAGCACCTAAGAAGTTTGCGATTCTAGTTGATGAAACAATGGAAACACCATAAGGAATTTGATAATTTAATGATGCCATTGTAGCTAAAATTGATTGAGCAGCTAAAGGAACGGTACCTAAATATGATGCTAATAAAGTTAAAATTTCAAATGATAAAAATTCAGACATAATCATGATTAAATTTGGAATTGATAATCTAATTAGTTCACCCCAGTTTCTGAAAATTCTTTTTAATTCAAATTTTGTCCAACATTTCAAAGGATTGATTTCATTTTTAGTTGTAGTTGTATAAACAAATAATCCAATTGCCATTAAAGTATAATTAATACTAACAGCAATAGGTGCACCAATATAACCAAAATTGAAAACCCAAACAAAAGTATAATTCATAATTGCATTCAATGGTGCACAAATAAATAAAATATAAGTTGAAGCATCAAATATACCTTGACTTTGCAAAAATCTTTTACCAGTTTCAAATAATATATAACCAGGCATACCAAATGAGGTAACTTTTAAATATTGAGCTGCATAAATTGCAGATTGTTTATCAGGTAAGAAATTAATTAAAATTTGTTCAGCCCAAATCCACCAAGATATGCAAACGAAAAACATAATTGTGAAAATCAAAACACAACATCTTTGGAAAATTATACCAACTAAATGATATTTCTTGGCACCATAAGCTTGTGGTAAAAACGTATCTAACGAAGAAGCTAATCCTGCAATAGTTGCAATTGCAGTTATATTTGAAGTCATTGCACCTAAAGTAATTCCAGCTAGAGCTTCAGAAGAAATATGACCAACAGTGAAAATGGAACAAACTGATAATGAATTTTGTAATAGAAAAGTTAAAACCAATGGAATAGAAGATCTGAAAATGGATCTAATCTCAAATGGTATTGTTGTTTTAATTTTATTATTTTTGATTGCATCATCCCAAGATTCAATGATTGCATCAGTGTCATTAGGATCATTCTCAAGAGAGTTGTAATTGACACATTCACTTGAATGTCTAATTGGAATATTATTTGCCTTTAAAAGACTTGCTTCTTCTGACAAAATTTCAGCTGCTGAATATTTTCTTGCTATACTTCCTCTAGAATTCACCGTATTGGAAGAAGAACAAGTTGGGACATCCAAAGCATTTTCATTATTTATTTCATCTTCTTCTAATTCATCAGATTCTAGACCATCTTCCATGGATGTTAGTTTATTTCCTATATCCTTTTTATCGTACTGTATAAAGTCTTGGGGCACATACAAACCAGCACGACCTAGAGACCCTACAATAGAAGTGGAGGCACGTCTCTGAGAAGTTGTGTAGTTGAATTGGTGGCTCATGGTATTGGATATTAAGGAGGACTGAATCAGTAAACACCACACCACAACAGAGTTGCTGCAAAAATAATTGTCGTAATCTGTTTCTTTAAAAAAAATCATGTTGCAACAGAAAAAGGGAAAAATCAAATTCCGGTTGGACCTTCCGAATTTGGACTGCCTGTCGCAAGTTTTGCGGTTGAAGAGAGTTTTCCCCACGTTTTTTCACAAAATAACCACATCTGCAACAACGCTGATTTCCACAAGGTTCTCTCTGTTGTATCTACTCTGGGGTGGTCCCTATTGTGGTGAACAACAGTGAAACCGTGGGAAACCCTCTAAAAATGCGCCTGGTGCACGGGTGTTTCCCCGCTTTCCCCTTTTGTTTTTTTATTCCCTCGAAAAACGCGGGCGACTCGTTTTTTTTGCGTTTTCCTCGTTGATTATAAAAAAAAAGATGGAAATTTTTCTTTCATTTTTCACACTTCACACTTCACCTCTCTTTTTTTTCTTTTGAAAAATAGAGTCAAATCTTCTACGTTTATAAATGCTTTCTTTTCTTTTCCTTTTCTAGCGTCTGCTCATCATCCAATCCCATTAATCCCCCCTCCATTATGAGAAAGTGTAAGGTCTTTGTCGGTAATTCCCATCCTCAGCTTGGAAATTTAGTTTGTGAAAATTTAGGTATTGAACCAGCTCCAGCAACTCTTAAAAAATTTGCAAATGGTGAAACTTCTGTTCAAATCGGTGTCTCTGTTAGAGATGAAGATGTCTATATTATTCAAAGTGGCTCTCCTGATGTTAATGATCATATAATGGAATTATTAATTTTAATTTCGGCTTGTAAAGGTGGTTCTGCTTCTAAAATTACGGCTGTTATCCCTCAATTTCCTTATTCAAAACAATCAAAAATGAAAAAACATAGAGGTGCTATCACTGCTAGAATGTTAGCAAACTTATTAGTTATGGCAGGTGCTGATCATGTTGTTTCAATGGATTTACATGCTTCCCAAATGCAAGGTTTTTTCTCAAAACCTGTTGATAATTTGTATGCTGGTCCAACTTTAGCAAAATGGATCAAAGAAAATATTCAAGATCATAAAAATGCGGTTGTTGTTTCCAAAAATCCAGGTGGTACTAAAAGAGTCACCGCTTTAGCTGATAAATTAAAAATTAATTTTGCTATGATTCATACTGATAGAAGAAGAACTATTGATGGTTTTAATGGTTTGAAGAAAAATCATATAAATAAAAACTTAAAAGAATCTCCAATACCATCTGAAATTTCCTCTTCTACCTCATCTAATGATATTAGTGATAATATTTCAGCTGATATTCAAACTGCAAGAATTTTTAAAGGTCATGTTATTGATGATGATACTACAACATCAACCTCCAATTCAATTAAACCAATTCTTCAACATAAAGAATCCGAGTTAAATTTTGAAAATAATAATTCTGACGATGAAGATGAACCTGAATTTAATGCTCAAGAAAAATTAATTACTTTGGTTGGTAACGTTCAAAATCGTCCTGCAATTATTGTTGATGATATGATTGATAAACATACTTCATTCATTGCAGCTGCTGAACATTTAAGAATGAATTGTGGTGCAAATAGTTGTTATATTGTTGCAACTCACGGTATTTTTAATCATGATTGTCTTGAAAGATTAAATGAATGTCCTTATATTGATGGTGTTATTGTTACAAACACATATCCAATTTCCGAAGAATCAATGAAAAAATGCAATAAATTAACAGTTATTGATGTTTCTCCAATTTTTGCTGAATGTATTAGAAGAGATCACTTTGGTGAATCAATTAGTGTTTTATTTGATTCATTAGCTTCAATTGTATGATACGTTATTTACATTAGAAAATTCATTTATTTCTTTAACTTCTTTCATTTATTATTTATTATTATTGTTATATTTTCCTTTTCCATTTTACATTTTTATAAAAATTTCAATATATACCGCTGGTTTTTTTTAGTTCGCCACTTTCCGTGGTTTGAACGTATTTCAATGACGCAGTCAGAGGGCTGCAGTGCTTTAATTCTTCATTGGATTACTAGTACTAACGGAGCATTGAAATATTAATCTTTTCGGATTTCCTATATTAGTTTTTCTGGACAATGGATTTTGATTACTACCATTGATTCGGATGGTTATTAGGTGAACAACTTTAATTGTAAACTGTATTTTTCTTGTAAATAGTTTTTTTCGTTGTAAATTCCTTTTCTTGGATGGTCAAATGTAATTAGTAATATTATCTATAGTATTGAACTTCATCACCATCTTATTCAGGAAATCCCAATTCTTAATATAGCCGTTTACTCTTTTCCTTTTATTTTATTAGAGTAGCTATAAATGTAATTTATAAAAAAAAAGAGAAAAAGTCTTTCCTATATCATGGATTATCTTCTGATAATGGACTAGATATGTTAACAGGAGTAAATTTCTTTGGCAGTGAAACTCTTGTAAATCTACTTTTCAGTTTTTGATGAACTAAATCCATATCTAAATGTCTTGTTAAATTAATCCTTCTAATACAAGAAATGTAATGTTTTTCATCTAATTCAACATCCAACGGATCTTGTGTATGACATCCCGGACTTAATGATAGTCTAATCGAATGTTTCTTTGCACCTGAAATACCTTCACTTTCATAAAGTTCAAAAACAATCTGTGACAAATAATCCAATTCCGGTAACGCATTACGTGCAATCTTCATTGGAACATTAGATTCATATAAGATATTCAGTAAAGTATAGATATGTGATTCCTTTGTAAAATAAACTCTTGTTGCTGCTTTATCAGTTTCTTTGATTTCTGTTATATCATTTAAAATTTGTCTTGCTAATGGTAATGATGTTAATAATCCAATATCTAATTTTTCATTATCTTCAATACCATATTCTTGTGGACAAATAAAATCAAATAACACTTTCGCTAATCTATACAGTTCACGTAATAAATTGAATTTTGGATTGTCAAATGGTGAATCTTTATTCTGTTGATGTGATTTAATTGATGGTTTATGAGATGATGATAAAACCCATCCAATCGATCCTGCTGATGGATTACTATTATTTGCCTCAATAGACGATGATGAGGTAGCATCTAATGATGAATCATTAACTTTAAAATCATTCATTGCTAAAATATTAATTGGATATTGTTTAACCAATGATCCTGATAATTCAGCTTCTGTATTTAATGATTCTTCTTCCTTGACATTTCGAACAAAAATATTCTGTAAAAATTCACGATTATGTAATGCATCATATTTCATTGTATCATATAATTCACTAATTTTTGATGGATGAACTTTTTCAACGGAAACAAATTCTTGAAATAATTTATCCCATCTTTCTTTAAATAAAAATGCGTCTTCGCCACAACACCAATATTCTTGAAATTTATTAACATCTTGAGTTCTGAAATTTTCATCCATAACTTTATGATGATAATTCATTAATTCAACAACTCTTTTTATAACAACAAAAGGTTCCGGCATTTTTGGAGGCCACGCAAATTGTGGTGGAGCTTCCTTACCCTGTCTTAATAAAGGCTTCAATTTCTTTTTAACTTTATCCATTAAATCTTTTGCAGCATTTGAATCATCTAACAAATCTTTTCTAACTTTTAAGAAGTCATCAGGTAATTCATCTTCCTGCAAAAATGATTTTGAAAATAATTGTGCTGATGCAACCACTCTCCTTTCAGATGATGTGAAAACTTTAACATCTTCTAATGCCTTTTTATTTAAAAGTTGAATATCTTGACGGAACTGTTCACCAACATCAGTTGCCTGATATCTGGCAGAATGCGTTGGTTCACCACCCCATTTTAAAATTAATTGCACCTTTTCAATTTCGTCGGTTTCGGTATTTAATGCAGGTTTTAGTTGAATTTTCGTACCAGGAAAGTTCATTTTTCTTTCTAAGGCGTTTTCTAATTGCTTTAACTTCTTTAAATCTTCCAATTGTTTATCAATTGCAACTTTAATTGTTTGTAAGACAACATTCAAATCTCTAACTTCCCTGATAATAATTTCTTCTTTATAACCTTTTAATAAAGAAATAAAAATTGGTGATCTAAACGAATATTTGAATTTTTGTTTTGGTGTTCTATCAGCATGTCTAATAACAGAAACAAAACCTTTGAAAACCCACTTTTGTTTCTTTTCATGAATTTGATTTGGAATTTGATTTTGACTTCTTAAAATCTTTGCATTCAGGAATTTATTACGTAAAATCTTGGCAGTTGTATCATAGTAATCTTTGTTATCTTTTACAAAAGAAAATCCATTAACATCAATAACATAGCTTTTACCATTGGTTCTTAACAAATCAAAACCACAAATTGTTTGTTGAAAATATATACAAACTTTTCTTGCCATTTCAACTTCTTCTGCTGATAGTTCAGTTGGATATCTAACTTCTTTGCCTTGTGTATTTCTTCTAACAATACCATCCACAACAGGTGATTTTCTTGTTTCAGCATGGCAAAATTCAGGTCCAACAGTATAAGCTTTAACATCTTCAAAATTATCAGTGTCAATAAATTCTTCGTAAATGTAAGAACCATCGGTTCTAATGTTATTTAAATCAGGATCAAATTCACTTGATTTATTACCAATTTTCCTAAATAATCTCCTACCACCACCACCATTTTTCTTTGAGTAATAAATATTCACATTATGATCCTCACCATCAACAGGCTTTTCTACAAATGGTTTAGTAATAATTTTACCATCAACCATTAATGTGTCATCATCTGTCATTTTCCATTCAGGTTCAGAAACTTCATCACAATTGATACCAATTGCTTCCAATTTTACCTTTAATTCTTTATCAACTTGTGGACCACCATCTCTTGAAATGACCAATCTATAAGGTGATGGTACATTAGCAGCCCTCAGGATTTCCAAACATAGTCTTCTATCCCATAATGCCTTTTGCATAACTAAATCATTCAAACAATAAGGTTTTCTTAATTTTTCATAAGCGATTGCTTTTTCAAGTGGGAATCCAGTACTAAAGAAACAAATAAGGAAATCACAAGTAGGCCAGTTTTCAACTACTTCATCAAGAATAACTTTATCACCAAAAATAACAGTATCAAACTCATCTTGCGCAATCAATCTTTGTAAAATTTGTCGACATGGTTTTGATAACACTTTATTATCCATTGCACAAACACCAATTGTACCAATTTTTGGTAACTTAGGACCTTTAGGTATATCACTAAGTGAAGAATTTGAGAATGATCTTTGCTTTAAAACTGACGTGTATGAATCGGATGATGAAAGTGGTCTTGAAGTAGATTCAGATGGTGATGGTGTACCTATATTTGGCAAACGTATGTTAGCAGTTGAACTAGATGCTGTAGTTGGGGAAGAATTTGTATTTGATGAATTATTGATATAATCTTCATTATTATTATTATTGTTATTATTATTAAAACTGTCCAAAACATTTTTTTCATTAATTGTATCACTAGACATATTTGGATGAATTGGTGTTGAAATATTTGATGAATCTTTATGGTCATTTGAATCATTTGTTTTATTCTTTTCATGCTCAGTACCTTCATCATCATCATCGATAGCAGCAAAATTCAGGGTGTTTATAAGAGATGAGGGTTGATGATGATTAATACTTAAGGCGCTTACATTTGACACAGTTCTTGATAAAGCATCTTGTGTTGGAGATACGATTTCAGATTTGGATAAAACAGGAACAAAATCTTCAAGAATAGGAGCAATTGAAGCAATTGCTCTTTTGTGATGATCCAGACATTCTTGAGTCAACGGATTAGGATCATCATCGTATCTTTCTGATTCTTCAAGGAGAGAATCATGATCAGCTTGTGAATCAATTGACATGCTAGAATTGTTTGACAGTGCTCTGATAGGTTTCTGACGGGTGTCTTGTTGTGTTTCTTGAACTTCCGGCATTATATCACCAGTGGGTTCTTGCATCGTTATAAATAAGAAGATGTTGCAAACAAGGAAATTGCAGACTGTAAAACAGATAAATAGCAAAGTTTATATAATCGATGATTACATTGAATTGCTTATGCACGTTTTTGAAAAAATCAAAATGAAATCAAATTATTTTTTTTTTGAATTTAATTTTTACAATTCTCAAATTTTTCAAATTTTTCACTTTTTTTAACATGAATTTAATCTAAAATTTTCTTTTATCTCCAATTTCTTTTTTTTTATTGCAAACCAAAAACAAATGGCAGTCACTGAATCAAAGAGACAAAAGACACTTACGGTGAAAGAATTTGAAAAGGTTAGAAAGTCCAAAATTTTTAGTCCTTTCAGAACAATCGGCCATGTTTCAGATGGTATACCCTTTGCAATTGGTACATTAGGTTCAACTTTCTATATTGTCACTATTGTTGGTAGATCATTCCAGATTTATGATGCTTCAACTTTACATTTACTTTTTGTGTCGAATAAGCAAACATCTGATCCAATTTCTTGTGTTACTGCACGTTCTCATTATGTCTATTGTGCATATGGAAATAAAATTGGAATTTTTAGAAGAGGTAGAGTAGAATTCGAAATTGAAGTTCCAAATACAAATAATAATCCAAATTTTAAAATTAATAAATTACTAGTCTTTAATGCTTATTTAATTGCTTGTACCGATGATAAAGTATTTGTTTATGAAAATAAAGAACCAACCGATAAATTTCCAACTGAATTTTACACGTCGTTTGAAATTAATTCTTTATATGGTACAATTGTTGATTTAATTCATATGCCAACTCATATGAATAAGATTGTTATTGCAACTTCAAAACATCTATTAGTTTATAATGTTAAGACTGGTAAAAATGTTTTCATTACTGATGAATTCAATGAAACAATCACATCAATTACTTCTGCACCTGTTATAAATTTCCTTGCAATTGGTACAAGTGAAGGTATATGTAAAATTTACAATATTAAAAAGGGTAAAACTTTAAAAAATATAAATACAGGTTCAAAATCATTAATTACTTCAATTTCTTTCAGAACTGATGGTAATCCACATATTGTTTGCTCACTTAAAAATGGTGATTTATTTTTTTATGATTTAACTAGAAACTCAAGAGTTCATCTTTTATCTAATGTTCATAAGGAAGAATTTGGAGGTGTTTCCAAAGTTCAATTCTTAAATGGAAATCCAGTTGTAGTGACAACAGGTGGTGATAATTCATTAAAAGAATTTGTTTTTGATCCGGTATTATCAGAAACAAATACATCAGTTATAACTCCACCGAGACATTTAAGATCTCGAGGTGGTCATTCTGCACCACCAAATTCAATCCTTTTTAGTGATGAAAGTGCACATTTCATTGCATCTGGTTCATTGGATAGAACATTTTGGTTATTCTCATTGCGTAAAGATGCTCAATCACAAGAAATGTCACAAAAGGAAAGTAAAGTCAAAAATGGTAAATTACAGGCAGGTGTTTCTAACAAATTTAAACTGAAATTCCCTCCAATCATTTCAATTGTTCAAGAAAATAGTAGAGAAGGTGAATGGGATAATATTTTGACAGCTCATCAAGATGAAAAATTTGCAAGAACTTGGGATTCAAGAAATAAAAAAATCGGTAAGTATAAACTTGATACAATTGATGAAGGTATTGTCAAATCTATTGCTCTATCTCAATGTGGTAATTTTGGATTTGTTGGTAGTAGTAATGGTGGTATTGGTGTTTACAATTTACAGAGTGGTATGTTAAGAAAAAAATACAAATTGCATAAAAAATCAGTTACTGGTATTGCATTAGATGGCATGAACAGAAAAATGGTATCTTGTGGTTTAGATGGTATTGTTGGATTTTATGATTTTTCAAAAAGTAAATATTTAGGCAAACTTGAATTTGATTCACCTATTACTAAACTTTGTTATCATAGATCAAGTGATTTGTTTGCACTTGCATTGGATGATTTATCAATTATTGTAATTGATGCAGTTTCACAAAAAGTTGTCAGACAATTGTTTGGACATACCAATAGAATAACAGCACTAGATTTTTCAAATGATGGTAGATGGTTAATTTCTTCATCATTAGATTCTACAATTAGAACATGGGATTTACCAACAGGAAACTGTATTGATGGTATTAAACTACCAAAAGTGGCCACATCATTAAAAATGTCACCCAATGGTGAATATTTGGCAACTGCCCACGTCAATGATGTCGGTATTTCATTATGGACAAATAAATCACAATTTAAGAAAATTTCAACTCAAAATATTGAAGATGAATCAAAATTTGCTAATATGTTATTACCAAATGTAAGTGGCGAAGGTGGATCGAATATGATTGAAGGAGCATTTGAAAATGATGAGTTAAATGTTGAAGACGGTATATATATCTCACCTGAAATCTTAGATACTGAATTAATCACTTTTTCTAATAATTCAAGAAATAAATTTAATTCAATAATATATCTTGAATCAATCAAACAAAGAAATAAAACAAAGGAAGCACCAAAGAAACAAGAAAATTTACCATTTTTCCTCGAATTAACAGGTTTGAAAGTTGGTAATTCAGCTATTGAAAATGAAATTGGTAAAGATGCAATTTCAAAGTTAAATGAACGTGAAACCATTGAAGATGCAGGATCCAAATTATTAGCATTAGATAAATCAAAAGAATATCAATTTGAAACTGAATTTACAAAATTATTAAGACTAGAAAAATTCTCTGAATTTATTAATCTAATTGTTAATATGTCACCATCAGCAATTGATTTTGAAATTAAATCATTATCGTTATCATCACCATATAATGAAATTATTTCATTTTTTAAAGCAATTAATTATGGTTTTAAAAGTAATAATAATATTGAAATTTTAATTGCGGTCGTCTTTTTATTCTTGCAATCGCATTCGGATGTTATTTTTGGTATTAAAAAACTAGCAAAAGAATCAGATGATGAAGATGCAAGAAATGTAGTTAATTCATTAAATGAATTCCAAATTTCAAATCTTCAAGTTGTCGAAAATCTGGATGAACTTTGTAAGTATTGTTCAAGTGTTGTTAATTTTATCACAACTACTTGAATACGTTTATTTATATTTATAGAACTTTATAAAATTTTTACTAATATACAGAGCAATATATGTACGAATTTTCTTTAGGTATCAAAAATAATCGAAGAAAAAATCGATAAAGCAATTTTTTTTTATTGTTGTAATGAAGAAGGTATTGATAGTGATGAAGTAGGTGAGTTTTTGGAACATTTATAATGTAGAATATTACCATTTGGTTGAAAACATAAAATTTCAGATTTGTTGAAAAGTTTGCCACATTTAATACAAATACTATTTGAGGTCAATTTAACCATTTTTCTTTCAAGGTTCATTTTATTTAGTTTCGTATTTATAACATTTGCCTTTAATAATTCATTTTTGATGATTAAGTTATGGTTTATTGAGTTCATATTTTTTAGATTCATAATTAAAAAAGATGACATTAAGTTAACTGACATTTCCTGTGGTAATTTGATTAAAATTTCTTCAAAATTGATAAAATCCAATTCCGAGTTATTTAGAATATAGCTAACTATACTTGAGTAATCTTTATTCCTCAAACATAGATCAAGGATTTTGAAAATCAAACCTCTACTTAAACTATCATTTTTAATTCTCTTTATCTCAAGGGTAAAATCAATTGATCCTTTGATATCATTTAAATCGAACACAAAAATATCTAAAATATCATCATATTTGCCTAATTTCATTAATGGTACAATCATCAATCTTTTAGATTGTTTAGAAATAGGTAATAGTTTTAACTTTTTTAATATTACATTTGAATTGAAATTTCCACCATACTTATACAAATCTTCGATTTTTGAATAATTTTTATTAATATCTGTGAAATACGAATTGAATAACTCTTGTGTTATCTCAGTAGTTGTGATTTTTAAATGGAATACAAGAAATTCCAAGTACTTTATAAAGTTATCTTTATCATTAAAACTATTCAAATGCTCTATAACTTTATTATAGTCTACATGTGAATAATTTAAACTATCATTTAAAAAAATGGATTCAAAAAACTGATTATAATTTTCTAAATTTTTCAAATTTGAAAATATTAAATTAATGGGTGGATTTTCAATTTGTACTAATTTTTGGAAATATTTAACTAGATCATCATCATAGTTTTTATGGTTTTCAGTTTTTTCATTGTTGGTCTGGTCATTTCTCTTTTTAATTAACAAATTAACAGATTTTTCAAATTCGCCTCTTGAATAATAAAAATTAACTAATTGATCAATCAGTTCCAAATCTTTTAATTTTTTTTCCACCAGTGGAAAATCGCAATAATTTTGAATTCTGATAAATGGATTGATCATTTTAATATTAACCAATGCATAACATTTGAATAAATAATCATCCAATAATTTTAAATTATCAATAATTGAAAATTCATTATCATCATCTTCATATATAGATAATGAAATTTCCAAATTGTTATAGTTAAAGACTGTATATTTATTATCTAATAATTTTTTTAATTTTCTTCTTGAATCCGCTAGATATCTAATTAGTTGATTGATTTGAAATTTTTCCAAAGTTGTCAGATTATTTTCATTAGTTTTTGTATTCTCATTTCTATTTTCAGGTTCTATCAATCTTTTCAATTCAAGGGGTAAATTAGATATCACATATTTGGGAGATGCTAAATATTCAGTTAATAAATCAATGGATTTTGCAAATTCAGTCATTGATTTGAAATCATTCAGTAAACTTATGGCCTTCAATAATTTGAATTTTCTTAATTTAATGAATTTTAATTGTTTTAAATTCTTATGATCATTCGCATGTTTATCACCATCATTCATAAAATTTGATATATTAAGATTTTCAATTAACATTATTGCATTGTCATAATCTTTCAAGTTATACAAACTTTTCAAGATTTCATTATAATTAATCATTTTCAAGATTGAAACCTTATCTTTTGATAAAATAGATAAAATTAAATCATGAAAGTTCAATTGAATTATTGAATTCATATTAATTGTCTGAAATAATGTGAAGTTTGAAATACTTCTTACATCTAAATAATTATCAAATATTATGAATATGAAAGGGAATATTATTATTGAAGATTTAAAATTTGAGTTTGTTATTTTTATGCTTAAATTTTTCTCTTTTGCTATGTAGTTTAAGTTTATATATTCATCATATTTTATGAATATCAACTGATTATTGAAATAATAAATGTTTGCTAATTGATTTGAATTAGTAAACTTTATGTACGAGGTTTTCAAATTTAGAGTTTTTGAGATATCATGATGGGAAATTTCCGAATTTTCTAAATTTACATTAACTAAATCATTTGGTTTTGTGCTTGAAAGACATATAAGTTCACTTGTGTTTATAAATTGAAGATGTTTTATATTTGAAATGTATAAGTTATATCGATCAATAAATTTTGAATTGTTATATTTCAAGATGATTATTTGAGATTTTGAAACTATTGATAAATAAGTTATCAAACTTTCTGTTTGTGTATTATTTATTCCATTACTATCGGCAATTGCTGCCGTTGCAAAAGACATTAAATCAGAATTTGGATCATTTGATATGGAATGGCTTGAATTTAAATTATTCCATATATTTATGTGTGTTGATTGTGTATTTAAAATTTGAAATTGTTCATTAGATTCATTATTTAAATCATTTAAATTTCTTAATTCAACTCGATCATCAAATATAATAATTAAAATATGTATATCAGGTATTGAATGAATTTCTTTGATTCTTGATACTGTTGTAAACACCTTAATCAAGGAAGAATCAATGGTATTATCTATTGAATAAATACAATTTTGTGTGGCAATAAAAACAATATCATCAGCAGTAGTAATAGATATAGCAGATTCTTTTAATTGCAAAGACCTTAAAGTTGTTTGAAAGAGGTCTAGCATTCTAAATGAGCGTCTAAGGATAACCAATGGTCGAAAAAGGGATGAATAATTAAAAAAATGAAAATAAAGAATGAAAGCTGAAAAGAACATGCAAACATGCATGCAATGTTTAAAAGTGTTAACTTTCGCATTGATCAAGAAAATTGTGATTATAGATTACAGATTAACCATGACACTACCAAAGGAAAAAGTATACACACACAAATCAAACATCAAATAGTACACATGCCATGGATGACAGAGTAAAGACTATGATAGAACGAGAGGAAGCCAAAATACGATCGAATAGAGAGTTATCAGAAAGATATCGACGAATTTTACGTAAAGAAATTGATAATTTTGACCTTGATGGTAAACAACATATAATATATGAAAATGAAGAGATGATTAATAAGTTTGAAGATGAATTGGATGAAAATGTATCTAAAATGAACAAACTTGCAAGTGAATTACAATCCAAAGTACAACACACAGAAAAGAAGTTGGCCAAATATGATGTAGATAACATACAAAAACGTGTTGAAGTTTTGAATCAACAAATTCGGATACTTGAATCAACGATTCAGCATATGAAAAAGTAGATCCATATAAATTTATAATATTGTGTAGGTATATATATATATATATATACACATATATATATGTGTATTAATTAAGGAACACCACCATTAGCGACCCTTTCGAACATTTTGGTATTTTCCCAACCAGCATAAATAACTTTAAACGCATCAGTCATATTTAAACCCTTTTTAAGTGGTTTACCATAAACCACCAAATTTTTATAAACTCCAAGATAAATTTCATCATTATTTGTAGATAATTTGTGTAAAGTGTTGTTAGATTTACGTTTGGCAATTTCCGAAATGGGGATTGTTGGTGTTAACCAGTCTATTCTTTGCCTTTCCCAAAGCTCAGAACCATCAGGATGTAAAACTTTATCTGTCGAATTAGTATTGCGCTGGATATGTGTCATAACATCAGTATTATTGTCAATTATATCAGAGATAACATCGTTTCCTTCAGTTGTTGCAGATGTACTCTTCAAACTACGAGTGAGAGTAACAGCAGTAGTTGTAGTAGCTGTTTCAGTTGTTGGATTTGTCCTTATTTTAGAATTAGCCATGGCCTTTGATTCTTTCTTTAAAGCAACCACAAAATCTCTTGGTGATTCATTATCATCATCGTCCGAATCGAATAGCTCGTTGACATCTTTATCTTCATCACCATGCATCAATACAGCGTTGGATATTTGCTTGAGTGAATGCATGGCGGTTGTGCAATGATCTTTAAGACGTTCACCAATCGAACGCTTGTGTTTGAGTTGTCTGGGCCTTGCCTGATGGTCAATAATGGTCATTTGGTGGCTGTCATATACACAAAATCAGGAACAAAGGCTGATAGTTTGTGTGTGATCCTTCTGAATTGATAAAGAAAAATGCCTTTCGAGCGGTTTGCGGTGCATTGCACGGGATTTTCTGTGAGGAGGGGAAGAGAGAGGCGAAGTGGGGTGAAGGAGTTGCACCTGACAGAGTTCTACAGATACAGAAAGCACAAGAGCCAGTCTATACCGAGGAAGATGCCGCCGTAGTATTGCAGAAGGCAGAACGCTGGTCAAAATAACTAACAAACATCTGGAAAGCCAATGCTGAAAATGGAAATACGAAGACAATCTCAACATGTATTTTTTATTTTTTTATTCTTATGGTTTTTTTTAGCAACTGAAAACAAGCTTTATTAGAATAGGGTCGTTGCAGTTGAATTGACTATACTCTTGGAATATGTTACAGGCTGCACATACGAGGTTGCTGAACAGCAACAATTTTGTTGTTTTAGGCGACATTGATAAAGTTTATAATACTGAGCCATCCGGATTGGATGCATTAATTGACGGTTTGAATATAAATCAAAACAATCGCATAATTGATTATATTACAATTGCCAATTATTGCAAATCATTGATACTTAATCCCAATATCACGAGTTTCAATCTAGACGTAGAAGATATTCTGAAGATATGGGAGTATAGAATACTAAGTTTATTCATAATTACAACCACAGGGAAGTTCGGTTATGGTAAAGAGATAGTCACAGATAAAATGCTTAAATTTGAAGCTAATAACATGCTGAAACAAGTAGCAATATTGGATAGTTTCAGGCCAATGAGTCCTAGCCGTAACGTCCTGATCAGACAAGACACAGTCAAGTTGAATAAAATGACTAGGCTGTTACTAATGTGGATAAAACACAGCGGACAAGAGAGCCCGTTAGTAGAGTATCTGTATGCGGAAGTGTTTGTTGCAAGATATGAAAGGGATCAAGAGTATTTACAGAGATTAAAGTACGGCATAATTGCCGTGTTGCTGAACAGGGGCGAACTGCTGAGTGTGCAGTCACTTTTAAAAGACGAACCAGCAGTAGTCAATCTTGTTGAGAGGGAAAGTATAATGCAAGTAGTGGGTTATTGCTTTGGGAGATGTATTGAAAGTAGTGGTGGTGGCGTTGGAGATAACAGTGGTATTAATGCTAAGCACAAAGACAAACTAGTCAAAGCCCTTATCAGCGCCCTAACCCTCGTATCTCACACGTGATCGACAACACACGTGATCCACTTGTGCCCTCCTCGCACCGCAGTCACATTCTAACTCGACGCACAGTTCTTTTGGGACTCGCTCAGAAATTGAAAATTTTCACGCAATTCGCCCAATGCGGTAACCTCCTTCCTGCCCTCCCACCTCAGTATCCTCCCGTTCCATACTGCTTCTCTCTGGAAAATTCACTCTTGGACTCTCTCACAATGCCAATGTTGGTGGTTAGATAGATTTTACACCTTGAATTCACTTCATATTTCCATTTTTTTTTACTTTCTAATTCTCCAGATATAATCTCTATTTCAAACACCAACACACAATGGCTAAGGAATTAAAGGACGCAGTCACCAGAGAATACACCATTAACTTACACAAGAGACTTCACGGTGTTACTTTCAAGAAGAGAGCTCCAAAGGCTGTTAAAGAAATTAAGAAATTCGCAAAATTACACATGGGTACTGATGATGTTAGATTAGATCCTAAGTTAAATGTTGAATTATGGAAGAGAGGTATCCAAGGTGTTCCATACAGATTAAGATTAAGAATCTCAAGAAAGAGAAACGAAGATGAAAATGCTAAATCAACTATGTTCTCTTACGTCGAATCTGTTAATGTTGCATCTGTTAAAGGTTTACACACCGTTGTTGTTGAAGATGAAGAATAAATTAGTTAATTATTAATATTAATTTTGCTAGAATAAATTCAATGGAATCTGATAATATAATTAAAAAATATAAATAAACTAACTCTTTCAAGTCTATAATCTTGTATAACAACCTTACTTTACTTTTTTACACTGTAATAAACAAATAAAAATTTAAAATCTACATTTAATAAAATAATGTGAAGGAGTAAACACATGCTAAAGTTTGTGGCTCAGAGAAGATGAAACAAACGTGAAATAATCAACTAACAACAAAATAGCAAACTTTACTTGATATTACACTACACTACAATAAATCAATACATAGAAGTCAGTGTAACTATGACATATGTACCCATCACAACAACAAGTCCGTGTTAAACTAATTTCAGAACGAAACTAATAAAACTAAGTGGAAATATAAGGGCTACCCTATATCATGTTCAAAATTTGGTACGATTAAAAGAAAAGTATCATCATATTTCTAATGTATTGAAAGATAAAGAAAGAACGTGTTAATACCTATTAACCAAGCTAATTTCATTGATTGGTGAAATCTCCAATGTAGAGCAAAAGCAGTGCAAAAACTTGGAAATCGGCTACTTCACTTTTTTATACTCGAATTTACTTACCTAGTAAAAACCTTCACTCAGCAGTGCGCATTTTTCAGGGTTTCTTGTTAGTTTAAATTATGGTATATAAAAGAGTTTAGAATATATTATACAGTTTAGAATATTATTTAGTTAGTTGCCCTGTTCAGCCTATAAATTAGCCATTTCACTTCTGTCTTCACGTACAGGAACCGTAACACCCAATCCAAATCCAATCTCTCCAGGTCTTCTCAATTCATATCTATCATCAAACCATTCCAATAATTCAATTAAATTAGCACATTCATTAAGTTCGGTTAATTTCTTTCTTTCAATTAATCCTTCCATCATACAAGATAAATGATGTTGAATTAATTTATATGGTAATCCATATTGTGTTGCGTAATCCCAAAATTTCTCAATTGCTCCCCATGGACACTTTTCAAAACCTGCAAATAATGCAGGATTATTTAAAATACCACGTACTGCCATAACACCATCACAATTTGTAAGTTCTTTAATTTTATATGCATCATTCAATGTAAAACAATCTCCATTTGCAATAATTGGTACTTTAACGTTTTCTTTAATTATCTTAATCTTTTCATAATTAGCAGGTTGACTACTCCTTGTATTTTTAGTCCTTCCATGAACCGTGATAAAATCAACACCAGATTTTTCAACCATTTTAACAAATTCAATAGTTTCATTAATATCATCATGAACTCTTATTTTTGTTTCAATGCAAATTTGATCTCCCCATCTTTTTTTCACTTCATACACCATTTCACTAACTAATTCTTTATTACTCATTAATGCAGCGCCAATACCTTCTCTAACTTGTTCTTTAATAGGACACCCACAATTTATTCCGATTCCATCAACATATGGATGAATCATTTCAACACATCTTAACAAATCAGTTATATTATTTACACCCAATTGAACAATTAATGGTCTATCATAATTATTAGTTGTAAAATCTGCAATTCTTGCATTTTCATTCCTAACAAATTCTCTAGCTAATATCATAGGACTATAAACAATATCACAATTATAATCACGTACTAATTTTCTGAATGGTAATTTAGAATATCGTACCATTGGTCCGGCAATGAAAACAGGTCTATTTTCTAATTGACATCTCTTAATTATATTGATTAGTTTATCTTTTGGATTTCTTGGTAAAATGTTGATTAAGTTTGATGTACATGAACAAACTTCTTTATCTTTTAAATCTTCCTTTAAAGCTTTTTCGATACTAATATTGACATTGTTATTACTATCACAAGTTTTATTATCACACATGATATTGATTGATCTGGTTAAATTCTTATATTTTCTGCTTTGGAACCTATTAATATTGTGAATAATCCCGATACAAGGAAATCTACCAAAATGAAACGAAACCAACTTGCCGGAAAAGAAAAAGAGAAATTTACAAAAAAAAAAAAGAAAAGAATAAATATAGTTTTTTCTGTAATTTGAAGATTAGATAAAGTAGTTGAATTCATGTTAAATAGGATATTATTTTTTGATGTTTTTTCCAAAATTTGAGAACAACTTCGCGTCTCGACCTTCCTAATTGGGAAGACTGATACATTTTATATTCTGGATATGATGGCTTATTTAGGAAGGTCAGGCGCTTTATGTTATTAAGCGTACATATAATTATAAGAATCAATACCAGTCTCAATTGATCCACTGTCCCTTTCTTGTTTGTTCATTCTCTGATGATTACCACAAAGCACATTGCGATTAATTCAATTCTTTTCATATGCCACTTTCTTTGATAATATGAATTTTCTCATTTTTTTTTTCATTTTCACAAATTTTCGAGATTTCACACATTTTTTAAATTTTTCATTGATTTTACAGTAATTAGAAATAATTATTATTTAAGCTTATCTATCCAAAAATTCTGCATATTTTGATGTCTGAAGAACCTATAAAAAGACCAGCAGAAGATGATGTTGTTGCTGATACAACAGTTGAATCCAAGAAAGTTAAACAAGATAATAAACCTTTTGAATTACCTAAAGGTATAGCTGCAATTAAACCAGAATATATAGTTTCAATATCCAATGAAGATGTAGTTGATGATGATGCAGCAGAAGCATCCAAAGAACAAGAAGGTGATGATAGAGATAGTAATAATGATAGAAATGGTAATAAAAAGGGTAAGAAGAACCGTGGACAAAATAAAGCTAGAAAATTAATTCAAGTTAAATCAGATATGAAAGTTTGTCCTTCAGTTATTGATCCAGAAGCTGGTAAACCATGTATTAAAGGATCTGAATGTAATTGGGCCCACGATTTAAAGGTTTATTTGGATCAAAAGGAGCCTTGTATTGAAGGTATTTGTCCTGTTTGGAAAGAATTAGGATATTGTCCAATGGGTATTAAATGTAGATGGTTAAAATCACATTTTGATTATGATACGATGAAATTGAAATATAGGGATGGATATGAAAGAGAATCATATTTAGGTGAAGTTAATTTAATTCCAATGGATGATAAGCGTGCTTTAAATAAGAGAAGAATAAATTTTGGAATTAGTGAAATTGCATTAAAATTAAGAGATGACAATCAAGTTTCTAAAATGGATATAGAAGAAAGAAAAAAATTAGAAGCTGAGTTTAAAGAATCTAAAATTAAAGCAGGTGAAAAAAAGAAACTTGATTATAGAAATAAAATGGTTGTTTCTCCATTAACAACAGTTGGTAATTTACCATATAGACGATTAATGAAAACTTTAGGTGCAGATGTAACATTTAGTGAAATGGCATTGGCAAATTCCTTAATTACCGGTCAAAATAGTGAATGGGCATTATTAAAGGCTCATAAAAGTGAATATCCTGGATTTGGTATACAAATTGCAGCTTCAAAGCCATGGCAAGCTGCAAAATCTGCTGAATTAATTTATAAATATGCAAATAATTATACAAGTGAAATTAATTTAAATTGTGGTTGTCCAATCGATTTATTGTTTAAAAAGGGTGAAGGTTCTGCATTAATGTTAAGTTCAAATAGAATGAGAAATTTATTACAATTAATGAATGATTGTAGTGGTGATTTACCAGTTACTGTTAAAATGAGAATGGGAGTGGCTGATAAAAAACCAGTTGCAATTGAAATTGTTGATAAATTATTACAAGCCGGTGATGTTGGTGCAATTACAATTCATGGTAGATCAAGACAACAGAGATACACAAAGGAAGCAAATTGGGATTATATTGAAGAAGTTGGTAAAGTTGTTAAATCTTATAACGAAAATTACGAAGAATTAAAGGATGTTTCAGATAAACCAAATCCTGTTTATTTAATTGGTAATGGTGATTGTTATACACATGAAGATTATTATGAACATATTGGTAGAGAAGGTATTGATACCGTTATGATTGCAAGAGGTGCATTAATTAAACCATGGATCTTTGAAGAAATTCAAGCGCAACAATATTTGGATAAATCATCAACTGAAAGATTGAGAATTATTGAAGACTATGCTAAATATGCATTACAACATTGGGGTACGGATGAATTTGGTATTAACACAGCAAGAAGATATTTATGTGAATTTTTATCTTTTACTTATAGATATATTCCTGTTGGTATATTAGAAAGATTACCACCAAAATTAAATCAAAGACCACCAAAATGGAGAGGTAGAGACGAAATGGAAACTTTGTTAGGTTCAAGTGATTTTAAAGATTGGATTAAAATTACTGAACTGTTCCTTGGTAAGGTAGATGAAAGTTTTAGTTTTATTCCAAAACATAAAAGTAATTCTTATGAAGTTCCAAAAAATTAATTACATAGAGATACATAATATGTATAAATAATTAAATTATTTACATATATAATTTATACAATTATTCATTATATTCATCGCTTAAAGCTTTTGATTTCTTTAAAATAGTTTCTCTTTCATTTTTTAGCTCTTTGATTTTTTCAGTCTTCTCAATTGAGTCAACATTCTTATTATCTTGAGATTTTAGCTTTGCTTCCGTTTCTTTAATTTCTAATAAACCGAAAACTAAATTGTAAGTCCGATTTAAAACAAGTGATAGAAATAATGTAAACCCACAAAGATACATGTTTCTTTGAGAATAAAACTTTCTTGATAAAATTTCAGCTCTTGAAGTACCACCATTAAATTCATTAACTGTTAATCCAGCCAGTTCATTAGTAACCTTTTGAGATCTATAGACAGAGTCTATGAACATAATTGAAATGAAAACAAATATACATTTCATAATCATTTTGAATTGATTTGTATGAAACGGGATTGATAATGTTTTCAAAATTGGACGACGCATTTTCGATGGTAATGGTAATGAAATCAATGCAAATAAAATCATTTCTATAATTAAAAGAGTGAATGTAAGTACGTAGATAAAGGCCATGTTTCTGTGTATTTGTTAATCGTTAAAGAAGAAACATATTAAGGATAGGCAAAAGGCCAAAAATTGTCTATGCCAAATATAGATGTATTCAGTAATGGTGAGAATTAAAAATTAAAAATTGAAAATTAAACAAAGATGAAAAAGTATAAAAGTTTCGATTTTAAGATATATAAAATAAATGAAGAGGAGAGAAAGTAAGACAGGAGTATAAGCGATCTAAATTAGTGTGAGGTAATTTCGGGGAATGTAATATAATGTAGTGTAATGTAAAATAACGTTATGTAAAGTAGTGCAATATCACGTAATGAAATGAAATAAAAGGGAACTGTATCGACAGAGTAATGCATGAATGATTCGAATGGGAGGAAAAAAAAGCAAGCGTAAAAAATTGTATATGATCGTAATAACATAGAAAAGAAATAATAATAAAATTGGTAGAGAGACACCATCATTTAATGTGTTGTATGACCTCTATGATATTTCAAACCATTCAAGTTTTTATAACGTTTACCACAAACTTCACATCTATAAGGTTTATCCTTTTCAAATCCCATGCCATTAGGATATGGAGAGTCAGAATCAGGATTTATAACAGATAATGAACCGTCGGAGTTTTCACGTAATGTTTGATTTTGATGACCATGAATTCTATGATATTTTAGACCATTTTGATTTTTATATGTTTTATCACATCCAATAACTGGACATTGGAATGGTCTTTCATCTTGTTGTTCAATTACATATAATCTTCTTGCTGGGTCATCAATGTAAATTTCACTGTTTGAAGTGGTATTATGAGTTAAAGTGATATTATTATTATTATTATTATTATTATTGTTATTATTATTATTATTATTATTATTGTTGTTGTTATTATTGTTATTAAGCTGATGGTTTTCATCATCAACATCCATATCAAATTGTGTATCAACATCCATATCAACATCTAAATTAAGGTTATTTAAGTTCATAGTATTTATACCATTTGCCATTTTACTATTAGAAGAACCAATATTCTTTGGATTATTCAAATTATTATGTAGATGTTTTTCTTCATGTTGTTGAACTTGCTGATGAAACATTTTTGCTTGATCTTCTAAATCCTTAACTAAACCTTCATTATGGAATATATTACTTGCAGAATTTGGATTGAAATCAAATTGCATTGATTGATTGTTGACATTGGTATTATTGCTTTGATCAAAATTAAAGTTTGACAGTGATTTATGTATAGGATTATTAGCAAGATTATGAGTCGAAGTAACATTAAAAGTATTATTGTTATTGTTGTTATTATTAGTATTATTATTAGTATTAGAATTATTATTTATAATGCCGTTGTTGCTGTTGCCATTGTTGTTGTTGTGATTATTAATATTATTGTTAGTTGATAAATTAAATTTTTTATTATTAATGTTCAAATTTTGTTTTGTATTCAAATGATTATTTAAAAACACTTCATTCGTTGAAACGGCACCTATTAAATTAGTAGTATTATGATTATTAATATTCCTATGTACATTATTATTTGATGCAGAAGGGTTATTAGGTATATTAGATGCATGGGATGTATTGGAAGGTAAAGTATTACTACTATGTGCCATTTGAATTGAATTTAATTGATCATTTGATATATGCATATCTTCATAGTGTTTTAATAAATCATGTAAAGTAGGTAACAGTTGACCACAACATGAATAATCTTTACAATAATTTGCCTCTAAATCTGCCAAATAAGAAGAATTTGGAATTGGAGAATTACTATAATTGTTAATCAAAATTGAATCATTTCTCAAATCCATTGCATTATTATTGGTGAAATTTCCATTGAATAGATTGATTGATTGATGTCTATGAGGTTGCTGATGATGTTGATTACTATTATGATGAACTAATACTTCATCCTTAAGCCAAGATCCAATACCAACAGACCCCCAAGATATCCCACCCATACCCTGAGAATGTGCTATACTATCCCTTCTCAATTTTGGATTATGATAAATCGAGTTGTTTCTTGAAAAGGAGATGTTTATAGGTTGAGAAATGTCATTTTGTTGTTGCTGAGTTTGTTGCTGTTGCTGTTGGATTGCCATTGCAGCAGATGTGTAATTTTGGAAATTGTTGTTCATTATACAAAGGTAAAGAGGAAAGAGCAAATACCAGTCAAAAAAAAAGCAGCAGTGTCTCAGAGGTATCCCAAACAGGAGCTGGCTTGTTAAGAAAGACAGAAACAGACAAAGCAAAAGGGTCAACTACCTCAAGTCAAAGCACTTCAAATTAATAATATCCAGTAGATACAGATACGAAAATGAAATATCAGACAGTTGGAGAAAAACGGAAAATCCGCAGCGTCGACCGACGCGAGTTTTGGCACTTTGGCATTTCCGTTTGGATCCAACATGTTTATTGTGAAGATAGATTTGGCTGGAACCTGGCCTGATCTTGTCTTTATTGCTTTGTTGCACCAAATGAGGCTCTTTGCACAGAGCTCCTCTAACAGGGACACACCGGCCACTCCGCCACAACCACCCCGGGTCCATTCCCGGTCCTCTTCGATGCGTTCTCACGCAAGTTTCACAGCTTTATCTTTGAAGTCTTCACCAAATACGTCTGTATCTCCACTTTTATTCTCCAAATCTACCTCAATAAACACCGATTATACCCGTCGATTGGACAGCATTAAAAATATAGATCAGGCTTTGGTCAAATTTCAGAATAGCAACAATTCCAAATCAAATATACTGCGATTAAACCTTTTGCCGTATTTAAGATATCCCATCAACCCTTTCTCTGACATCAATGAACTTCTATCGACATCATTAATTGATCTGAATATTGATTTATTATACCTAGAGGCCAAGTCTCTGCTCAATTGGTGGTCCGAATTGTTAAATATTTTATTAATTGACTATCAATCAGTTGCAATTAACGATAGAAACTGTTATTATGAGTCAATATCAAGATTATATTCATTAAACATTTGGCATTTATTTCAAATCAACACCGCTTATTCTACCCAATTTAATGACATTTATACAAATTATAAGAAAATCTTATTGAAAACTTTTGAACTATCAATTTTGCGATTAAACTCAAAATCAGTTTCATTATCAATTACAATATTTATTGGTAAAGTATTTGCATATTCCTTCTTCAATTTACCTGATATTTCCAGAGGTATTTTATTTTTATTAAATACAAAGTTGGTCAATTTTAAGAAAATTCATAAAATTTCACTAACGGACAATATATCAAATACAATATCTGATTTATCATCACAGTTTCCAACTCATTTAAACGGTTTGATCCATTCAATTAATAAGCCAAGAAATGTAAATTATAAAATTGAATTGCAATTTTTGAATTCAATCTTACCTCCAAGGGACAAGATCAATGGTATTAATGACACTAAAGGTATATGGGTTAATAAATGGTCATCATTAGAAAATATCTCAATTTTTTGTTCATTCTTTAGAAACTATTTAATTATTAGTTCGAATTATCTAAAAAGTTTCCCAATTTTAATGTTGAATGAAAATTATAATTACATTTATTTATTACCCGGTTATCTGAATATTCTAACACATGTTTATGAAATTTTCAATTTTCAAATCAATTCACTCATTATAAAGGCAAGAAACAAACCAAAATTTAAAAATACATCAACTACTTTCAATGACAATATTTTGTTCATTCATCCAAAAATTTCGACTGAATCCAATATTGATAAATTATATAATATTTTAAGGGATCTTTTAATTAATCCAAGATCAACTAACGAAAATTTAATAAAAAATGGTATAATCAAAAGTTATGAAAATGTGATCAAGTTGTTTATTATGAACACTTCAATTTTAGATAATGTAATGATTAACATTTTGTTTGATTTGTTTATACAGTTTTTGAAAAATATTGAAGAATCAACCAATAACTATTTGATTATTGATTGGAATTTTTGGTTGAATATTTTGATTCGTTTATTAGAATCAAATAATCTGAATAATCAAATTAAATCAATCTCGATATTATATGAAATTTGGGATTTAATCCCATTTAATATTGAACCTGAAAGCTTATTTTGGATCTCAAAACCTTTGGATAATTTGAAGTTAAACTTAGTTGAATATCTTTTAAATGATTCTAACTGGTTAAAATTGTTTGGTTGTTATAATTCATTACTGAGAAACTTATATATTAAGCTAATTATTTGGAAAATTTTAGGTATTTACTCAATTTATCCAGATTGTTCATTTAATGAGTCAATTAATCAACTTAAAATTAAAAATTTACTGAATAAACAATTAGAGAAGACATATAACTTAACTAATAATATTGTTTTCAAGCCTCTAGACCCTATTCTGAACAGGCACTTTAGAATATTCAAAATTATAAATAGAAGTAATATTGATAAGAAACTAAGAATTTATCCATTTGAAATATTAGATGATTCAGTTTATTCAAGTAGTGGAATAACGCATATTTCCAAGTCACAATCAAATGATTCACTAACTACATCCAATAAGAATTCAAATACTTCCAATTGGATGAATAAAATCTTCAATAAATCAAATTCTTCTTCATCATTATTATCATCAACATCATCATCATCGCAATCTTCCACTTTGTCTTCATCACAAAATAACAGAAAGAAAGTGTTTGGAAAATTATTAAAGCTATCATCCAATAAAGATGAAGAGACTAAAGCAATTACGGCAGCCAGCATGACCACGACTACATCTACCACCAACACCACTACAACTCCAACAGCACCTTCAACATCAACAGGTGCATCTTCAGTTTCTTCGTTATCTTCATCATTGTCATCATTGGAATTAACAATTGAGTCACGATCGACAAATACTTTTAATCAAAATCCAAATAAATCAACTCCTCCAGAATGGAACCATAATTTTGAAATCACAAATCATGAATTATATGAGTTCAAGTTAATTAATAATAGATGTAAAATACAGTTTTTCCTAAACAATTTGGACTCTTTAAATAATAAGTCACGAAAATTCATTGACTATAGTGATGATATTTTAATCCAAAATGATGAACCCAAGTTACCAGAGATTCATTTTAATCAAGCATCCTCTTCTAATTTTGAATCTGTTGAAGACTTACTTAATGATAATCTAAATATGGATTTAAAAATGGAATTAAATGATATCGAACTAACAAATGATTTCTTGCATGATAGATATTTAACAGGACAAAAATTAAGGAATGTTAAAATTCCAACAAATATCAATTCAGAGTTAATTTATTTAAGTAATGGTATTTTTGAATTTAATGAAGATGTGAAAATTTTTGAAAACTTTTTAATTGAAAATATTAAGGAATTAAAAATAACTAACACAAATGGTACCGATGATGATATTGATGATTCATTAAATGATTTAGATATATTGAGTGATACAACATATAAACCAAACTTGAATTTATCTTCGTCTTCAATAATTGATAAAATAAATGATTCTAATATTAGCCACAGTAATAATACGCTGAAATTATCGAAATCCGAATTTACAAACTTATTTAGAGTAATACCTAAATTAGTATCTGATTTATCAGATGATAAGTTAAACGGATATTAATGTGAATATTTATACTAATATTACACATTTCAAAAAAAAAACAAACCATAGCATAATATAGTCAATACGATAATACCGACACACCATCGATGATGGTTCAACATCTAAAACATTACAGCATAGTTACTATTATAACATACCATTAAACATACGGCATAACGCAACATAATATGTAAATTGTGAACTGATAATCAATAACAAAGTACAAATCAAAACTGAAACATATTTTAATACCTCAAATTCTATTGTACAAAATATATTTACTAAGCATTCTAAATAAATACCAAAGTTATATCACAGAGTTTACATTTTCATAAAATTTCCAATTTAAAGCATATTTTAATGCCGGTGTATATAGAATAGAAAAGACAATTTAATCACAACAACTACATTTTATAAAAGTAAATATATTTTCTACTTTCTTTTTGTACTATTTATATTACTACTATATAGACAATAAGCATTAGATTCCGATTTGGTGACGGGATTGCAGGTTAATTTTTCCTTCTTTTGATCTGGTTTGTTTGAATCAACCTCGGAGTCACGTGATTACATGACTTTTATCTTTTTTTACCAGACGCTCTGTTGTGACGGTCTACATGAAATACTAAATTGGGCAGTTATTTTTACGCCTCCTGATTCCATCATATTAGAGAAAGAACATTCAGAACTAGTTTCCTTTAATATATATGATACTAAACTTGTCATTCCCGCTTTTAGCGTGCCGATATTGGACTTACATAATAGTCACATTAATTACATCGATATTCATATTATTTCCAAGTTCAATACTTATATATTTACATCTTTCAAATTCAATCATACCAAACAATACATCTACAATTGCATTAAAGTTTCAACATTTTGAAAGGAGTGGACCATATTCATTTCTTAACATAACTGAAATTTCAAAAGATTTAGTAAAACCTTGGAAGGGTACAAATACTAATACGTTTACAAAAATTGAACAAAATTTAGATATTTGTTTAGATTATATTAGTTTAAATAATGTTAGTAAATTAGGTGGGTTACGAATGTCTGTATTTAGAGATTCTAACAAACCTAAATTTGTTAAAAATACTTGGAGCAATAGTTGGCCATTCAAAGATATTTCAAATTTTAATGATCATGAATTAAGTTTATTTAGAGTTGATAGAACTTTTAAATCTTGGGATCAAATTGTTAATAAATCATATTCGAAAAATGTACTATTCTTAACAAATTTTCAAAGTGTTGATAGTACTTGTATTTTAGAGTATTTATTACCATCATGGATAATTAATTCATTTGTACCAAATGGTATACAAAGGCTTCTAAGTCTTGATAATTTTAAAAAAATATTAACTAGAAATGGTGGTATCAATAATAATAATTCCCAAATATGCGTTGAATTTATTAAGTTTGAAGATGAACTAAAATTAGAGGATCTATTGGGTACAAATTTATTAATCGAATTAAATTTACAGGATATTTTTATTAATGATGCGAGTATTAGATTAAATTATAAATTAAACGGTTTGAGGTGGTGGATTTATTGGTGGCCCGGGGCTTGTTTTATTGTTGGGGTTGGAATAATTTGGTTTATTGAAATTCTAACATGTATTTCAGTTAGTTGGATTGGTTATTTTTTACTTAGTTTAAGTGGTGGTAACAATACTAACCCTGGTACTAAAGATAATAAAACGATTGAAGAAAACTTAAATGAGTTATTGAAATCTTAAACCGGTTTATAAATGTAATGGTTTCTTCATTGTATAAGTTGTTGTAAATGGTAAACAAATCACTAAAAAAATATAATGGAAAATATAAATTAAAGCGAGATAATCCATTTGCAAATGTCTTTCATTATCAATTGGGGTATAAAATGCAGTTATGTATAATAAACTTGTTGCTGGTGGTAAACAAAAATTAATATTTGAAATAAAGTAAAGAATTTCTTCATTATAAAACAATCCATCTCTGTATAACTTGGAATTAAATGCACATCCAATAATTGGCATTATAAATAATCTAACAAAAACAACAGCAATTGGAACTTTCCATACATGCATTGGAATTGAAAAAAAATCAAGCCTACCAATTGTACCACCTAATAATAATAATCCAATTGGAACTTCAGCTGCACCAATATATCCTGCAAAATCCATTAAAAAAGACAATGGGGGATCACCATCAGGAGCTGGTGGTAAATGTGCTTGTGGTGTAACCACAAATAATGCTTGCACCCAAGGAATCATTGCGATTGCAATTGATAAAATAATTGTAATTGAAATAATTTTCAATGTTGATGCAATCCATAACTGTAATGTTAATTTAATTAACTTTATCACATTAATTGACTTGATAAATCCAAAAAATTTAGCAATACGTGATTTTGCTTCATTTGTTGTTTTTTTAACTTCATTAATTGGTTCAAGTAAATGGTATTTGGAATAAACCCTTATAATATCATTCAAACCTTCACTGGGTAAATCTATGTTATCGTTATTTAACAAAGCATTCGGTACTGATAAAGTCCTTGATAATGGTTTTGCTAGTCTCTGTGTTGGTGGTGATAAATATTGAATAGGTTCGATATTTTTAGGAGCTGATGATGATGCCGTTGATACAGAAGATTCCAGTGATACCTCACTATAATTTGGATGATCTGATGTAATGCTAAGTTCAGGTACTGGACTTTGGTTCACATTTTGTTCTTGTTCTTGTTCTTGTTCTTCGTTATTTTTAGGCACAGATGGATATTGTTCTATATCGTTTTTTTCTTGATCTCCAGAGTGATCATCTGTAACATGAAAATCCATTTCAATTAATTTAAATGCGCCAAAGTTAAATTGAACTAACATTTGCAATGTTAAGTAAATGATAACATAACTAACACCTTTATCAATATCATTAAAAATGGTGGAATGTTCCATTGTTTGTAAATAAGCGATCGGTAAATCAGAAATGTTTGGGAGTAAGCCACAACATAATAAACCACCATACCAAGTTCTTGGACAACCAGCAAGTTTACCAAACCCAAAACATAAAACTGATCCAACGCCCATCATAAAGAATGAAATAATAACGATTGTAGATATTTGATGAATATCATTATCTGAAATGTTTGAGACAATTTTTTGAAATGCTAAACATGGTATCAGCACATTAATTGCCATTGAACTTAAGTTCTTTGACGTTTCAACTGTAAGAACATTTTTTCTTGCTAGTATTATTCCAACTGCAATAATCAAATAGATTTTAAATATTGGTTTCACGGCCGTATATACGACAAAACCAAACGCCAGTGACATGATCAATACATCCTGGAGGGGAGGAAGGGAGAAATAAACACATTTTACTAACAAAAACTATCCTATTGATCAATATCCTGTGAAATAAGTTAACAAACCGTTAAACAGTGGGATGACTACTAAACAAATCGTGGGATTCTCCGAGTGAAATTTCTTTTTCTTTTTTTATACACAAATATGGTTTATTACTGTTCTTTTCTTTCAATCTACACAATCGACTATCTAATTGATATTAGCAAAAGTAGTGTCAGTGAGTTTTCTAGATGATGGGAAAAGTAATGGAAGATACTGCGGAGATAGATGTTGGAAATGTTTATCGATGGTTTGCATGATGGCATCAAACAGAATACGGCTACCAGTGCCGGACAAGTGAATACCGTCATAAAGTAAATCAGCATAATCGGTGGAGTTATTCTCATTCATCCATTGCTCCATGATATCGTATAGTGGAACAACAGGAACTTCAGTGAGTGCATCCTTGATTGCATCCGCATAGAGTTTGTTTGTTTGGTTATCTCTGTAGTCACCTGTAATCAAATCTTGGGGGTCCACTTTATCCCAAAGTTCTTGACCGTGTAAGCCTGGGGTTACCACAATGAGGGGGATGTTTCTTGATTTGAATTCTTCAACAATCAGCGTCATGTTTGCAATGTATTTGTCCAACGGAATTGATTCTCTGTTGTCAGAGGAGAGGCCTTTCTTACGGGCATCGTTAGTACCGAAAAAGACATAAGCCAACTTGATCTTCTTTGATTCTTCAACATCGTCGTGTTCTGCCTTGAGAATGGATCTACACAACGGAACGCCGTCTCTTGAAGTGTAACCAGAAAACCCTCTTTGGACAACCTGCAGCTTTCTGGCATAGGCCTGTTGCAAACCGGCACCCAAGCAAAACTGGGGTTCGGCACAGTCTCCTGGAAATTGGTTGAAGGCGTACTCGGTGATGGAGTCCCCAAACATGAGGAACTTGTTGTAGTCGGTATATCCCATTGTTGTTGGCAGTTGTTGTTAGTTGTTGTTTGTTGTTTGTTGGTAGTTGTTGATGGACAAACCATCATTTCCCACGAAATGACTTTCCCACGAAATGATTTTCCCACGAATTGGCTTTCCCCACGAAGATTCCCACCGGCGCCAAGATCTTTTTTTCTCAACGTTCAGATAAATTAAAGGATTGCATTCTTTCTTTTTCCAACGTTTTGGTTAGGGGCTGAACTAACCAAAGACTGCTTCTTTCATTGGATTTTATTAAAACAAGTAGACAGCATGTGGACCCCCACCGACCATTTATTGCAGGCGGAGGTGATAAAAACCTTTCTTCCGCAAAATGCTCCCGCTGATGTGGCAAAACATATCAAACCTCTCTATCCTGGAGATCAGGTTTACGTTTTTGAAATTTTAAAGATCAATGAAACTTTCACTTGGGCAAGAGGTTACTCAGTAGTCGAACCTCTACCTCAAGATTATATATCTGCTTCTATTGATGTTAAGAAACTACCAGATTCAACCATTTCGGTTTGTATCTTCCCGTTACATTTTGTTAACGTTTACAATAAATTACCAATCAATCAATCCAACACATCATCAACTCCACAATATGATGAAAATGATAATCTTATCAAACCAGAGAAACCACAATTACCTCTTAACACAAATTTATCAAAGGATTTGTCTGATGAAATAAAGTTGACTCTCAAGACTATTTCTTCAACATTATTTGCCGTTTATTCTAAAAATAATTTTGAATTCTTTGAAAAATTATCCAAAATTTATTATGAATTACATGATTTACGTACTTGTTTGAAACATGATTTATTAACCAAGAATGAAATTGATTTATCAAAACAAAAAGTCGTTCTTTTAATGAATAAATTTTCAAAATTATTAGCTTCTGGTGGTGGTATGATCAATAAATCTTTACATTCCAAATCAGATATAGATGGTAAAGAATCAATATTAGCAAGAGACGATAAATCAGGTGAATTATATTCTTTTGATAAAAATATCATAAATCCTGCAAAGATTGCACAAAATCAAATTTTAAGTGCATTATCTCCAATGAATCTTAATTCTTCAAACATCTCATTTATTCCTCCTAAGAATAACAAATTTGTTGAAACATTCCCATCAAATATCATGGTTGATTTTAAACAAGTTATTGGCTCTTCAACCGTTGTTCCTAAAGGTTATGCTGGGATGAAGGCTTATATGTATTTAAGAAATACAAAAAGGAGATTAACTGAAGCCTTTTGTATTGATGTTGGTGCAAATCAAGAATTTGAATTAGATAATTTATTTTCGGCATTATTTACACAAATTCCATCTTCTGAAGTAGAAAATGGTAAGATTTATCTAGTTGCTATATTAACCGAAACAATTAATATTGATGGTTCATTAGAAACAGTTCGTAAGGGTATTTGTGCTGGTGTTGCTGATATTTCAAGAATTTTTTCACACAAAAAAGGTCATTTAATGTCCGGTCAATCTCATAGATTTGTGATTAAATTATTTTCTTCATTTTTAGATACTGAAAAGCAAGAAGTTAAATTATTCACTGGTATGAATTCAATGATGGCAAAATCTTTAACAATGGTTAATAATGGTTGGGGTGAATTAATTGATAGAATCATTAATGGTTCAAATAAAGGTGTTGCAATTAATCCGAGAGCTGAAAAATTAATTTTGAGCGTTAAAGAATTAAAATCTTCTAATAATAATTTATTGAATCAGTTTGATAATGTTTCATGGAATTGTATACCAACTTTAAATTCAAACAATGAATTAAATAGGGTATATTTGAAATTAAATAAAATTATCACACAAAAATTAAATGATAATTCATTTGTAACAGTTCATGTTAGATGTTCATCATCATCAATTTCATTTTCAAAGGGTAAAAATGAAAAAACTATTCCAACTTGGAAATTTTTATCGGTCTCTCCAAATGAATCAATACAAGAACTAATTGTAATTAGAGGTTTCGATAGTCATCCATCAAAGAATTCTTCTGACTATTTAATTTTTGATTTATATGTTGATAAAAATTATATTGGTACATCACAATATTTATTGAGAAATGGTTCAACAATTAAAGATACAGGAATTAATTCAAGAACTCCTGCAACTTTAGAAATTGTAAATACAACACTAAATGCAACCATTGAATTTGATTTAGAATATGTAGGTAAGAATTACAATATTGATGACACAACAATTTCAATCTTAAACTGGAAATCTTTACTCGGTAATGAAGAACAAATCATTGATAATTTGAATAAACTAAAGAGAATTAAATTACATAATCTAATTAAAAACTTTTCTCAATTTGGATTTCAACTATTATGTATTTATGAATATGCAATTAAAGAACAAAAATTAAAACTTATAAATGCATCATTTGATGCTTTGGTTCATCTTTTGGATGTTGTTATTGTTAGAAATAATGAAAATATATCATCATTTAATTCGTTAATCGAAAATTATGGCTCAAAAATTCCAAAAATTGGTAATCAATTATTAAAATCAATGGTTTTAATTTTAGGTAACTTTAATAATGATTGGAATGCACATGGTAGAGCTTTGTGTAGATCTTCATATTTAATTTTGAAAATCAGCTCAATATGCGTGAAAGATTTAAATGATTATAAAAATAATTGTATTGAATTTGTCAAAATTATAAGTGAATTTTTAAATGCAAATGTTGATATTGTTTTACCTGAACAATTAATTATAATTGAAACTTTAGAATTATATTTAGATATTTATCAACATTTTTTTACAACTGAAGAATTAATTATGTTTTCTGTTGATTGGATAATGACCAATAAATTAAAGGGATTGGGATCATTGGAGGATGTGGGATCAAGTGCTTTAATTAACAAAAATAAAAACAGAAAACATAAATTCTTAATTTTTAAATTGTTTTTTATCTTAAGAGTTTTAAATAATGATAAATTTATTAACTGTGAAAAAATTGAAACTTTAATTGACAATTCATTAGATATTGCCTTAAGTATTTTCAATAATGATATAATTGATTTAGAATGTATTAGGTTTTCAATGTCGATTTATTTATCGGTTTTAAATTTATCATTTGGTGTTCAAGGTCATTATAAATCTGAAAAATTATACATGAGATTAGTTAAGTTAATCCCCTTTTTCGCATCAGTTTTCAGTAAATATTATAAATATTTATCAGATCATGGATTTTTCAAAACAAAAAGAATATATACCGAATTATTTCCTAATGAGTATCCGATTGTTGAAAATACAATGGATTCAATTGTTACTGATGTTTCCTATGTTGAGATTTTAGTTGAGTTTTCAATACTTATTATATATACATCTAAAATTTATGAAGCTTATAAGAATGAATTTAATAACTCAATAAATAAAAATGATGATGATTTATTAATTAAATTTAATGTTTCAACTTTTAATGATTCACTTGATTCAATTTTAGAAATGATCAGTTTAATTGTTGATTCAAAATATTATCCATCAGAATCATGGTTATCATTACATTCTATTTCACTACAGGCATCTTATTTGTTATTAGATTTAATTAATCCATTCATGCCAAAACCATGTAATGAATCAATTTTAAACTGGAATTTATACCTTAAATTGTTATTTAAGATTTCAACCTCAAAACCCGTTTCAATTGAGCATTTAGAGTATACACCAATGAAGGGATGTCATCAATTAACAACAGATTTAAGAACTAAAATTACTAAGGTTGTAAATGTATGTTGGGATAATTTGGGTTTTGAAACAACACCAGAGAATAATGCAAGATTTCAATTGTCTAAGTTCGGTGGTTTCCAAAAAGGCATTATTTCATTAAATTCTTATAATGTATTAAAATACATTATTCTGTTCTCAATGCAAAGAAATAATAAATGTCTTAAACTGGGTATTCAAATTTTATGGTCTATAATTTCATTTGAATTAGTTGAAAATGATTCATTGTTTCAAATTGAAAGGGAAATTATAACATCATTATATGACTTATTTGAAAATACATTAGTTTATTCACCAGAATTTAACGAAATTGAAAACTTTATTGATGAAATTGAAAAAATGTTAAATAATTTAGATATTGAAGATGAATCATATTTTGATATTTCGAAATTAATTAGAACTATATCTAACTATTTAAAATCATTAGGTGAATTAAAACAAGTTCCAAATGGTGTAGAATTTGATGATGATAGAACATTCCATAAATTAAATATATCAAGTTATTTAATGAATGTTGATAAACCTGAATTATTTCAAAGTTTTATTTGTGATTTATATGATAATTATCTTGAAAAGAAAAATTATGTCCAAGCTGCATTAAGTTTAGAATTATTAGCAAATACTTGGGAATGGGATATTGAAACTTATTTACCAGAATGTTCCAAACCTAAATTACCACGTCAAACATCGTTCAAGAGAAAGGTTGACTTGTTCAAAATTATTGCCCAAAATTTTACAAAGGGTAATAAATTAGAACAAGCAGTTGAAATTTATAATGAAATGTTGAATGCACATATTAAATATAATTTCGATTTATTAGGATTATCATATTGTCATCTTGAATTAGGTAAGCTTTATGAAAAGCTAGAGAATATTGATAGATTGGAATCTTCATTTTTCAAAATTTCATTTATTGGATTAGGATTCCCTGAATCTATTAGATCAAAAGAATTCATATATGAAGGTTTACCATATGAACATATTACGAGTGTTCATAATAGATTGAATAAATTATACCCTGGATCAAGAATTATTAATAATGAAGATGATGCTAATAAATTAATTATTGAGAATCCAATTGGTAAATTTTTATTTATCAAGACAATTATACCAAAGAAAGAACATTCAAATAATAAATTATCAGTTATGGCTAGACAATACGTTGATAACAAAAACTTGAATACATTTATCAATACAAGAAGATTACCAGGTGCTTCCAATATTACTAATTTATGGACTGAAGAAATTACTTACAAGACATATATGACATTCCCAACATTAATGAATAGATCAGAAATTAAGGAAACTTTAATTGTTAAAATCCCACCTATTAAAAATGCAATTAGATCATTAATTTTGAAGAATGATGAATTGATAAATCTTGAATTCTTAATAAATCAAAATTTGAAGGATAATATCCAATTAACTTCAATTGCATCAAGTTCAATGTTTAATAATTTAACTAGAATTTTAAGCGGTACTGTTGATTCGCCTGTTAATGGTGGTGCAGGACAATTTAGAATTTTTTTTAAGGATGATCCAAGTATTGATATTGGAGAAAGTTTAGAAGAATACCAATTAGATCGTATGAAATTAAAGGAATGTTTTGATGATTTAATCAAGTTATTAAATAAATTATTGAAGTTGCATGGATTAATTGTACCAAAAACATTAAAGTTACAACATGAAACGTTAATTGAATTATTTTCTAAGAATTTTTCAAATGAAATTAAAGAATTGGGATTGAATGTTACAAGTGAATTAAATTATAATGAACTAATGAAATCGTTAACGAGTAAAAATGTTTATTCAAAGCAAAGAAATGCAACCAATTCTGCAACTACTGCAAGTAATTATAGTTTACAATTTTCACAATCCACTAAGCCCAAGCCAGCATCGATTCATAGTACAGGACATGGAAGTAATCATGGAAGTCATCATGGAAGCCACCATGGAAGCCACCATGGGAGCCATGCAGCTAGTTCGAGAAGATATGGATCCTTATTAAATAGTGTAACTAGACATTCCCTTAGAGGTGGGCTAGAAGATGATGGGAACAGTAGTTATTTAAGTATGGGTGATGAGCTGAGTACACAAAGAACCAACACCTTGAGTATCAAGAAGAATATATTGAACTACAAGTAGATATTTATTATAATTTAGAGTGTATACATAGATAGATTATAGATCATTAATCTTTCCGTATTAGGCAACTTTCGCCAAACAAATTTAAATTTCATGAAGAGAAAACGAGTGATTAAATTGACCAGTGGCAAGTGTTTCTTCTTCTTCTTCTTTTTCTTCGTATACAATCACACAGCTTCACTGCACCATGAATACCCACAAAAGACAACAAAGAAACACAGTCCATGGTGAAACCACATGCACCGACGCAACCACTGCCAGTTTACAGACTCTGGGAATGAGAATCAGACAAAGTATATCCAACGGCTACAAACTACCAGAACCGAATCCACAACAACAGCAACAGCAGCCAGTAAACACTTTCCAAAGAGTTCCATTACCTGCGCATTTGCAAATGGATGGACCTCCTGCGTTGGATTACAATGGATCAACAGCATCTTCATTATCTTGTTGGGAAGATGAAATTAGTTCTCGTAATTCGGCCAATGGTAACAACTTCACCACTTTAAACGACTTTTACAACACCAGAAAGGACGGCCTTGGTACAAAGAGAGGAATAGATGAAGTCGAAAGTAAGGAACTGCAAGTTAATGATTTTGTCGCAAGATATGGACCATTGAGTTTCAATGAAGAGTTCTAACGGTGGCAGCTGTCCATCTCTATTATATCTTTTTCTTTTTTTCACCTTATTTCTATTTACCTTTTCAACACCTGGATGCTATCTGTGTGTTTTTTGCTTTCCTCCCCTCCTCTCTTCTGTTCTGCTCTTTGTGTAAACCCGATTAATACAATACAATACCCATCAACGATTAAGCCACAAACGCATTTCAAGGCGCGAGACTGAACAAAGAACAACTCTTGGGTGACGAGACATCTGCAAACAGCAGATTCTCCGTTTTTCTGATGTTTTGCCCCGCTTCGACAGGTTGGATAGCAGCTACAAAGGTCTTCGTTGTTATAGAATTAGAGAAACAGTATATAGATTGTTTTGGAATTGTTGTTCATACCAAAAAAAGAGAAAACATATAGGGTTGAAATTGGAATATTACACATTTTATTTATTGATTTTGCTTACACATGGGATCAGCTGAAGTTAAAGCCAAATTAAAGACTCACGTCTCTAAATTAGTGGACAAAAGAACAGATCTAAGTGATCAGAGTAAATTTTGGGACTTGTTATGGATCTTGCCTACTTCCATGGATGATATTTCAGCAGTTTTCCTACCTGCTGATATTAGATATTTAAGAGATAATCACACACAAATATTCACCAAATTGATAACTGCAATTACAAATCGATTAATATATTTATCTAAGTTGAATGATGTTAAGTTATCAAAATTTCCAATCAACCAATTGATGAATTGTATACGACTATCAACTTTACTTATCCCATTTTTATATGAGAAAAAGCAATTGAATTATATTGAAAACGACATATTTTGGAATAGAATATATCAAACTCCCGCATATTATAAAGAATCTAACGTCAACAATAATAATCAATCGTCTGATGCAAGTACCATTGGTGTTGATGATATAAACTCTCCATTATATTCAAACTCTGAAAATGACTCCATAACCGTTAATCATAATAAAATGTTAAACAATGAAAAACCAGTTGGTGCAGAAATAATAAGTTCATTGCTTAATTTATTGTTTTGTTTAGATTTCACTGTTGAAAGTGAATCTAATGTTGGTATTAATCATCAAACTTTTGCCAATGATTTTCAGTTTATTTCTTGGGAACCGGGATTTGATGTAAAGGGAATATATAAAGAACCTTCACTAAAATTAGATTCAAATAGATTAGAAATTGTACGGTTAATGGTAGTTTTGTTTTCAAGAAATCTTTATACTACTGTACCTGATGTCGTTAATTCAGGTTCAAAATTTTTAACAGTTTTAGTCTCCTCGACTGATGGAAGAAAATTTTATTACTTTTGTCTCTCATTATTAAATTTAATTCTTAGGTCTTTACAATCAAATGATACAAATGAAAGGCAAAATGATCATATAAATTTAAGTTCAAATAATAATAACGGTCTAGAGATTTCAAACGATGATCATAAAAAAATTAGAATTTTGTTAGTCACAAACTCTTTCCAGTTATTTACTTTGATGGTTGTCTATGCAATTCCTAAAAGAGATATATCATTTTTATACCAAAAAAATATTTTATCAAATACTGAAATCCCTAGAAATAGAACTAGAATGTTTTTGAACAAAATTCTAAATCCAAAAGATATTCATTTAATTATCAGGACTTTCACGTCACCATTATTTAAACCAATCATTGATAACGACACAGGTGCATTCTCTTACTTAATGAAGTCTTCAAAACTAATTGAAGATGATGAAATCCATATATGGAGTTCTGAATTAATAATTATAATATTAGAATTATATCAATGTAATTCAAAATTTAGATGTAAATTTGCAGAATTAATTGGTGCAGATTATTTTGTCTTACTAATTTATTATATTTTGAAATTTAAAGAGAATAAAAAATATACAGATTTTGTGAGATTAACAATTTATAATATTTTATTTTTGTCATCTGATTTGAGGTTGGCCTTAAAATTATTATCACCTTTCAATATGGAACTATATTACTCATTACCACAAATTTTACGAACTTCTACAAACCCTACGTCGTTTAGAGACTTTTTGGTAGTTCATATTTGTAATATAATTAGTTCAGATTGTTATTATGAATACTTACTACCAATAATTCAAATCTTATATAATTTAATTTCATTACATGTCATGGTATTAGAGTATAATAAAAGGGAAAATTTGGAAGTTTTGAGTAAAAGAAGATTATCGTGTAAAGATTTATCAAAATGTCCACCAACCCAATTATCCTATGCAGCCTCGAGTTCAATTATGCAAATTATTGTTAAATTATCAAACATAAATTATTTATCACAAAATTCAGATACAAGCTCAGATTATTTATCGCTAATTCTGAGATCGTGTTGTAATGCAATTTCAAGAGATCCATCAGATACCGTTGTCTTATTATATATCTTTAGCAAAAATATTAATTTGTTTCTTAAAATAGAAGATTCCATTAACAAACTTTCAGAAAGTTTGTATGCGGATATGTTATTAAAGGAAAAGAGAGAATATGAAGTTAGTGTACATAATCAACAATTTCAACTGCAACAACAGATTCATCAATTGCAACAGCAAGAAAGTAATAATCAAACACATCAAGTTTATGATTTTGCTAATGAATCCAAGGAATCATTTGATTTATCTCTAAGTAGACAAAATACTCAAACTACTTTAGAGAGTGTGCAGTCAACTAGGAGTATGCCATCTTTAACTAAACAAGTTTCACAAATTTCCATTTCCAATGGTGAACCAAAAATAGTAAATACAATTATGGATGATTCAATTGATCCAATAAATTCAAATAATAATAAAAAAAATAGTAATATACATAATGAAGAAAGTAACAAAGATTCTAATGATGATGATTGTAAGATTATTTCTTATGATGATGAAATATTCAAAGCAGAATTGCCAATCGGTATGACAGAAAAAAGTAAAAGTAAGCAACCGTATTATGATAGATTTATTAATAAATGGGCAGGTAATGAATCGCTAATATTTTTAAGAAAATGTTTGGATGTTATTAGCAAGTCAACTTTATTACAGAAAAGTAATACAGATACTTTTAGTAGAGAAACTGATGCAACTGAAATGATTCACAGATTACTGAAGCTTGATCTTGAGAGCATCATTAACAAAATACAAAAACCTGATCTATTTCAATATGAAAAATGTATGTATCAACCATTAAAAATAAAATGGACTAATACATCATTAGGTTGGTATGTTTCATTGATTTGGATTGATATTTATCTCAATTATAATAGTTTTGCAACTAAAGGTATATTGGCGGACATAAGCTCGGGATTTTCAGCAATTAAAAAGGTAAGCTCAACATGGGGATTTGGAGGCTGGAAATTAATATCAAATAATGATACACCGCCATCATCACCGTTATCATATAATGGGTTTACATTTAATAATAATAGTGATAAAAATTCAGCTATAGAAAATAACGGATTAGATGTTTATTATGATAACTTATTAAAAAATAGTGTTTGGTTTGGTACACATATTCAATTGTTTAGAGTCAACCCCGTACTTATCAAAGAGCATTATACTTTACAACATGGTAAAAGTGAATTATTTAATAACAATTCAAATAATTCAAACATTATTAATCCGTTATTTTCAGAAGTTTTTTGGAAAAGAAATAGTGTTTCATCTCCAATTCTAAGAAATAGCAGCGGTGTATTTGCAGAAGGATTTTGGAAAAGACAAGGAGGTAGACCGACTTCATTAGATCGTAGAGATAGTGACGGATCATTGAAATCTCAACTTAGTAGAAATGCAAATGGTAATGCAAGTAGATGAAAAGAATAATGTTTAGTAATTATATAATTTTGTAAGAGGTATACGTTTATTTAAAACTAATTTAAATTAATATATAATCATGAAAGGAATAGTAATGTACATAAAAAAAAGATAAAAATAAACTCAACGTCTTCTGTTGTTACTGACGATAGTAAACCCATCATCATCAATTTCAGGTTCTTGTCTTGAGCGACGTGGTTGTTCAGCAACATCGATGTCCATTTCAATATCCATATCCATATTTTGATCTTCTCTTTCTTCTTCTTCGTCTGAAGAAATATTAGGATTTATTGGATCATCAATAATATTGGCAACAATTTTACCAGTTTTATTTTGTTGCTTAATTAACCATTTGTTATACATCATCTGTACATTTGCAAAATTACCTTCCTGACATTCTTTATAGCATTTAATAATCTTAGTTGCGACTTCAATAGTTGATTCATCTTCAATAACAGTATAAAATTCATCTTCCATGACACCAGATAATAATTCATGGATATAAATAATATCGATTTCTTTGTTATTCAAAAACTCATCAACAACAACACCAGTTATCCAATCTCTCTTTTCTGCGGATTGTGGACCACCCCAAAGATTGTCAACTGCGGTAGTTAATGTATACCAACCATAAATAATCATTGATGTGCCCAATTCAAAATTAGCATCTTGTTTTTCGGTTGGAAATGGTAAAAGTGTTAAGCTTGGTAATTCTGCAGTAAGTGTACCTGGATCATTTAAAAAAATTTCACTCATGTTTATGTATTTTTCTGATGTTTTGTAGTGTTTAAAAATTAAACAGTGGTCTATCCCAAATGTAAAGAAAAAAAATCTGAATAAAATTTCAAATTTCAAATTTCATTTTCCATTTCGAGATTTATTACTTCATTTCATCTCATGAAAGAAAATACCGTTAGGTAATCAGCTTTTATTCTCTCAGTTGTCTGTTTTTTTCGGATAATTTTTCGATATTTTGCTTGTTATTGAGACTTATGTTCTGTAATATAGTATGAGTAAAGAAAGAACAGCCAAGGAAAAGCTAGAGGCTCATGAGAATACCCTGAAGATTGAAAATGCTTTAAGGAAAATGAAAAATAGAGTGGAAAATGATATCGGAACGAAAGATCCAACGATTTATATTGATGACCATGGAAATGAGTTTAAAACTACTGAAAGAATCATCAAAGATGTTCCTGCCCCAACTGATGTTGTACTTAGTGATTACGACTTATTTGGGAATCCTGGAGGATTACCGAACTATAAGTTGTTAAGAGAACATTTTAAAAGAGAAGGTAAATTAAAAAAAGAACAGGTTTCAAAAATCATTAAAATGGCAACAAAAATATTTGAAAGTGAACCAAATTTATTAGAGGTGCCATCACCTGTTACTATATGTGGTGATATTCATGGACAGCTGTATGATTTATGTAAATTATTTGAAATTTGTGGAGATCCAGATAAAACATCATTTTTATTTTTAGGTGATTATGTTGATAGAGGTTCTTATTCATTAGAAGTATTATTATTATTGTATGCAATGAAAATTAATCATCCAGATACATTTACGATGTTAAGAGGTAATCATGAATCGAAACAAATGACTCAACATTTTACATTTAAAAGTGAATGTTTAGTTAAATATTCAATTGAAGTTTACCATTTATCATTAAAGTCTTTTTGTGCATTACCAATTGCTGCAATTATGAATAAGCAATTTTTTTGTGTTCATGGTGGTATCTCAAAAGATATTAAATATTTGTCTGATATTAACAACATTAATAGATTTCAAATTGATTTCCCATCACATGGTGCATATTGTGATTTGATGTGGTCTGATCCATCCAATGATTATGATAATGAAAAATATGGTTCAACAAATGCATCAGATTTTACAGAAAATTATGAAAGAGGTTGTTCTTATATGTTTTCATATAATGCAGTCTGTCATTTTTTGGAAAGAAATAACCTATTATGTGTTATACGTGCACATCAAGCTCAAGATAAAGGTTATCGAATGTATCAAAAGACACCAGAACAACAATTCCCATCTGTTATAACATTATTTTCAGCACCTAATTATTGTGGTACTTACGGTAATAAAGCGGCAGTTTTAAAATATGATGTTACAACAATGAATATTAGACAGTTTAGTGCACAAACTGAACCTTACCATTTACCAAACTTTATGAATGTTTTTACATGGTCAATACCATTTGTTGCTGAAAGAGTTTGTGAGGTTTTATTTAGCGTTCTAAATATTTGTACTGATGAAGAGCTAGAAATGGATACACCATTATCAAAGGAACTAGTTAGATCTTTATTGAAAGTTCAAAATGAAAATGATAAAAAACAATTATTCAAACTATCTGAAATTACTACGACTTCAGAAAAGGATAAGAGCATCGCAACTACTACAGATAAAGTTTCAGGTGAAATTAAAGAGAAAGATAATCTAGCAACAGAATCAAAGAAAACATTTGATAATGTTGCATTAAGAAATAAAATCCTAGCAATTGGTAGATTATCAAGAATGTTTAATTTACTACGACAAGAATCTGAAAAGGTTGAACAATTAAGAGCATTTTCAGGTGGTTTAACATTGCCTAAAGGTATTTTAATTCATGGTAGTGATGAAATTGATAAACAATTATCTCATTTTGAAAAGGTAAGATTAGCAGATTTATCAAATGAAGCTATGCCTCCATCATCTGAAGAGCAAGCTAAGGAAGATGATGATAAATATAAGAGATTATGGGAACGTGCTTCTCACATATAAAATGAAGCTTATAAAGAGTTTTTTTTACAATGTAATGTGTACAATATGATTAAGGAATACTATTATGTGGTTTTATTGTATAATGTGAATTTATCTTCTGGTAAATGAGGCGGAAGCGGGATTTTCTTTTTTTTAAATTTCCGATTTTTTAGTTTGTAAACTATATCTGTTCAATGCCGAGTTTTAGCAAGTAGTGATTGCATTTTGAGGCTATTATTGTGATTATTGTACAATAATTGCAGGATACAACATGACACAAAGCAGCGAGGAGATCAGTATCAAAGTTGAGAATGCATTGAAGAAATTGAATGCAAGAACCATTGTTAATGCTAATGTTAATAATGACACAAAGATCATTAAAAAGGCATCAACTTATGTCAATGATAAAGGTGAAGAAATGAGCACCACAGAACGAATTGTTAAATCGGTTGTACCACCTGTTAACTATATACCTACAGATGAAGAGTTATTTAAAGATGGGATACCAGATTATAAGTATTTACTAGAACATTTTAAAAGAGAAGGTAAATTAAATGAAGATCAAACAATCAAAATTGTTAAATTGGCAACTAATTTAATGAAAGATGAACCGAATATGTTAAAAGTTGATGTTCCCTGCAGTGTTGTTGGGGATATTCATGGACAATTTTATGATTTACTTGGTATGTTTGAATTATGTGGAGATCCAAAAGATACTCAATATTTATTTCTGGGTGATTATGTTGATAGAGGTGATAGATCAGTTGAAGTTCTATTATTATTATATGCAATGAAGATAAATTTTCCTAAAAAATTCTGGCTTTTAAGAGGTAATCATGAAACTCAAAGAATGACCTCCTATTTCACCTATAAGAAAGAATGTATTCAAAGATATTCACAGAGACTATATAATGAATCGCTGGAATCATTTAAATCATTACCGTTATGTGCTGTTTTGAATGAACAATTTTTTTGTGTTCATGCAGGTATATCAAGTAGTTTGTGGGATTTAGAAGAAATTGAGAAAATAAACAGATTTAAACAAGACTTCCCAAGTAAAGGGTTATTTTGTGATATGATGTGGTCTGATCCTTCAGATAAATATGATACAGAAGAAATTGATGACGACGATATTGAAAAGTATTATAGGTTTAATAATGAACGTCATTGTAGTGAATTCTATTCATATAAAGCGGTTGAAACGTTTTTGAATCACAATAATTTATTAAGTGTTGTTAGAGGTCATCAACCGCAAGATTCTGGATATAGAATTTATAAAGTTAATGAAACAACAAAATTTCCAAGTCTTATCACAATATTCTCAGCTCCAAACTATTGTGGTACTTATGATAATATGGCAGCTGTATTAGTTTATAATGGAGAATCATTTAATATTAAACAATTTGATACATCACCAGCACCATATTTTTTACCAGATCAAATGAATTTATTTGAATGGTCATTACCGTTTGTTGCAGAAAAAATAGTTGAAATTTTATCAGCAGTTTTAAATATTTGTACAGAGGATGAACTTAGTAAAGAAGAAATTTCATTCGATAAAAAGAAAATTGAAATGTTCAGGCATCAAAATGATAAGAAAGTTGAAGAGAATGAACAATCTAGTGATGACAGTGAAGTATTCTTTGACGCAAATGAAACTGTAGAAGAAAATATGAATGCAAAATCGACCATTAAAGCAGGTTTATTGAAATCTACATTACTTACAGGAGATAACTCATTGAAGAATAAGATAAGAATGGTTGGACGTATGTCAAGATTACTTACATTATTAAGAGAAGAAGCTGAAAAAGTTGATGAATTCAAGGTACTCAATAATGGGTTTTTGCCAAAACAGATACTATTGGATGGACGTGAAGAACTACATAGAAGGTTGAAAGACTTTACACAAGCCCGTGCTTTAGATATAGAAAATGAAGGGTTGCCACCAAGTGAAGAGGAGCAAGAAGAACGGGCGCAGCGCAAGAAGCGGGAGATTGCTGACCTCTTGGATCGCTTGACGTGAGTTGAGGATAAACCATCAAATAACCATCAAATAACCATCAAATAACCATCAAATAACCACAGATAACCATCAAATTGTGAAACAGAAATGATGCCAAGTTAAAAATAGCAACGCGTGAAACAAAAATGAAATTTCCACTTTCCACTGTTTTTTTTTTCAGGGGCTTAAATGAAATGCAGGTTGGCTGGTTTTTATTTATTTATCACTAGCTGATCTGTTGTTTTAGTTAGTTTCTTTGATTTTTTTGCTGATAACTCTCTTTTGTGTACACTTTCTAAACAATATACATACGATGTCTAATAACAATCCGTTTGCATTTAGAGACGACTCCGACAACGACGATTCCTCTTATCATTCTAGTGTTCTAGACGATTACAACAGAAATTCCTCTGAAATTGACAACAATATCATTGATGCTGATACAGGATTCAATAGTTTTAATAGACATTCACAATCTGATATTTATGGTACCCCTTCAAATTTAAACAGGCTTGAACCACCGCAAAATGCAAGATACTCAACATCCCCAAGACATCAATCAACATCCCATATGCGTGATAGTTCCCAATCATTTATCAGAACTGATCCCTTTAATGCATATATGGACGATACAACCAGTGTCGAGGATCATGATGTTAATTCTCAACATGATGGGCATTCCACGTATGCTTACGATGCTTATAATCGTTCAAATGATAATAATAATAATTCACAATATAATTATGAAAATGCATCCATATTTACCAACAACAACTCTAATAATAAAAATAACATTGATGGTATAGATGTGTATGAACATTCAAGTGCAAATGATTCAAACTTATACAATACATCAACAACGAACTTTTTAGCTACTCCTGTGAGAAACTTAAATGCAAACCAATTGCAATCTAATAACATGTATTCACCTGCCGACTCTTATCAGAATTTAAATTATTATAATAATTCACAACAACAAACACTATATAACAATAATGAAGGCATCTCACCAATTTTCCAGAACTTTGAAAGAGATATTGATGAACCTGAACTAGATAACAATCAACTATTTCAAGATGATGAAGTTAATAATGAATACAATAAGTTACAAAATACTAATTTTGCCGATGTATGTGATAACAAAGTTGAATTGATTGATGGTAAATATTATAGTTTTGATTATCCTGTACCAAGTCAATTGTTGAATAAAATTCCTTTTAATGGTGCAAAACAATTAACAGAATTCACACATTTAAGATACCATGCAATTACTGCTGATCCAAAAGATTATTCTGATGATAATCCGGTTATAAAAGATTATATTGAAAATTATCCTTTAAGACAAAATATATATCCAATTAAAAGAGAAACTGAATTAATGATTGTTTGTACAATGTACAATGAAGATGAAATTTTATTAAGTAGAACTTTGAAAGGTATCTTTAAAAATATTAAAACAATGTATAATTTATCAGAAAATGATAATATCCATCCATTTGGTAAAAATACATGGAAAAAAATTGTTGTTGTTATTGTTAGTGATGGTAAGAATAAAATTAATGAAAAATCAAAATCCTTATTAACCTTGTTAGGTGCATTTCAAGAAGGTATAATGCAAGAGTATGTCAATGATGATAAAGTTAATGCCCATTTATTTGAATATACAACTACTTTCGGTATTGGTAAGTTTGATTATGATAGAGGTAATAAATCTTATACTGTTCCTTTAGTTACTGAACAAACGGTTCCTGTTCAATTAATGTTTCTGTTAAAAGAAGAAAATAAACAAAAAATTAACTCTCATAGATGGGCTTTAAATTTTTTATGTCCAAATTTAAATCCAAAAGTTGTTGTATTACTGGATGTTGGTACAGAACCTGGACCTGATTCGATCTATAAATTATGGAAAGCTTTTAAGGATCCAAAAATTGGTGGCGCTTGTGGTGAAATTAGAGCAATGTTGGGTAATCATGCAAGTCCGAATGATGAAACTTCAATTTGGAGTAAAATAAGTAGGTTTATTTATTTCAAATTATCTGATTTTACAACTTGTTTACTTAATCCCTTAATTGCTGCTCAAAATTTTGAATATAAAATGTCCAATATTTTAGATAAACCAATGGAAAGTGCCTTTGGATTTGTTACTGTTTTACCAGGTGCATTTAGTGCATATAGGTATGAAGCATTAAAGGGTGATCCATTGAGAGCTTATTTTCATGGTGAAGATATGAAATCAAATAATGAAAAACCAGCAGGTATTTTGGAATCTAATATGTATTTAGCAGAAGATAGAATTCTATGTTTTGAATTAGTTGCAAAAGCTGGAAAATCATATTTGCTTAAGTATGTTCATAACTCTTATGCAGTTACTGATGTTCCTTCACAAATCAATGAATTTATTAATCAAAGAAGAAGATGGTTAAATGGATCATTTTTTGCTGCATTATATTCAAATTTACATTTTTACCGAATTTTAGTTTCTACTCATTCATTACCAAGAAAAATTGCATTAGTTATTGAAATTATTTATCAAAGTCTTAATATTTTATTATCATGGTTTGCATTATCAATTTATTTCTTAGTTTTCAGAATTTTAACTTTAGATGTTGGTGGTACATTTGTTGGTGAAAAAATCGGTAATATTTTAGCAATTGTTTTCTTATGGGTATATATTGCCGCAATTGCATTGACATTTATAATATCATTTGGTAATAAACCAAATGATGCCAAATACTTATACTTGTTGGCATTTATGTTATTTTCTACTATTTTCATTTACATGATGTTTTGTGTCATATGCTTAACAATTGATTCAATCAAACTAGTTCAGCAAGATATTGGTTCATATACTACCTTTACAGCATCAGTTGCACTAAAATACCTAAGAAATAGTAAATTTAGAGATTTAACAGTTTCATTAGCATCAACTTATATTTTATATATCATTGCATCATTGATATTTTTTGATGTTTTCCATTTATTTGCATGTACATTACAATACCTTTTATTATCACCAGCATATATTAACGTTTTAGGTATTTTTGCCTTTTCTAATATTAATGATATTTCATGGGGTACAAAAGGTGCATTAACTAATGAAATACCTAAAAAAAATGCTAGGAATAAGAAAGATATTGAAAATCCAGATGTTGACGATAATGGTGAAGATGCCAATGAAAAGAACGTTTTATTGTTAAGTGAAAACCTGGAGGATCCTGATACTTTGTATAAAAATGCACAATCAAATTTGGAAGGTAATGAAAAGATCATTGAAAAGAAAGATTTAGAAAAAATAGAATTAGCAAAACTTGAAAAAGTTATTAAAGAATCAGAAAAGAACTATGCATTAGGTAGAACTTTTACAGTTATTTTATGGCTAGTTTGCAATTTTATTTTATTGGTTGTTATTTTACGTACAGGTGGATTGGAAGATTACTCAGATTATGTTAATGGTGAATCGGGTTCAAGCACAACTTCAAGTACCAGTTCTTTAATAAAAAGGAATTATTGGAATGATATGAATGTTGCAAATTATTTCATGACAACGATTTTATGGATTGTTGCGGCATTGGCATTTATTAGACTTTGTGGGTGTGTTTATTATAGAGTTTCATTTTTCTTTAGTGAAAGATCACATAATCGTTCGGTTGTTGTTTAATTGCTCTTCATAATTAATAGACAACGTCATTTTTTAATCGACGCCTTTTTTAGTTTAATAATTTTTAATTTAATAATTTAGTAAATGGTTTTTTTCTATTTTTCATTTTTCAATAAACAAGTGCTGAAGTGGATTATTTAATAAATCAGACATGATAAAATTGAAAAATTAACAATAAAAAATTAACAAATTCATCTAAAAACAACCTTACCTTAAAAACAAGGAATGTAATCCAATTTAAACTTCAAACCTAATTTCTTTTGGTTTATCAGCCATTCTACATTAAAGCAATGATTCCAAGTAGGAATCTTTAAGGAAGCTAATGGATAAATTTCCTGAATTTAACAGGATAACAGGACGGATAAACCCGCCTCACAACTTTAAATAGCACACTTATAATAGAAGCCCAAAATTCAACATAATATTATCTGATTTAAGAATGATTGAGCAGTTTTTTTCATCTAGTTCGAGTACATCAGTAGATATGTACAGATGGAAGTATGATGTAAGTGGTCAAACAAGTTTGTAAAAACCTTGCTTCATTTACTGTTTTGACAGATTAATGATATACAAATATATACATAATAGAAATAAATCAATAATAATACAAATCATAGGGATTGTTAGTTAATGGTCCTATCAATAAGATCTGTGCAAGAATGCTTTATTCACATACTGTAGTGATAAACCCGTATTATTGATGAAGTCATTGCAAAGAGAAAAGAAAAAAAAACAGCTCGACAAGGATCCTGATTTGGAAGGGAGTACTAAAACTAGAACGAAAAAATAAAAAATCGGGCTAATTAAATTAGCTCAAAAAAAATAACTGTTGTTAGTCGTTCTTCAATTATTAGTCCAGTTTATTAGTTGCATCATCGAATCACTTTTCTGGATTAAAGTTCTTTACTTGTTTATAATAGCCACATAGTGGCATGTCCAAAGATTAGACTTTTTATGTAGAATTGTTAGAATCGTTGTAAAAACAATAATAAGAAATGCAAATGCAAAAGACGGTTTTGAGTGATTTAATTTTTACAATACAGCTGAGTGCATGTCAATCTAGAAATCAGACGTCAAAAACAAAAAGGGAGTAACTAGTTTTTCAATTGAATGAAAACCGTTTAAATTCTTTTAATTTTTTTTTTTGGATCTATATCTTATATCAGATCACATTCGGCGCAGAATATGCCGCAAATCAATATTACCCAAAGGAGTAATTTTGAATGCTATAAACAGTTGAAATTAATTATGAGTCTCATCAATTAATTAATTGCCTCAAGTGCAAAGGGTTTGTGACATATATCAAAGTTACTAACTACTAATGTTTGAAATGATATTTTGCATTTACTCTGTAAAAGATATAGTTATAATAATAAATGTCATAAAATTTATTTATAAATGAAACTATAAATAAAAACTAAAATAAAAGCAATATGTATATAAAAAACAAGAATTGAAATAAACAAATCGTAAAACGGAATAAAGTAATAAAATAAATTATATATATATATATATATATATATATATATGTATGTATGCATGTATGCATGTAGGTATGTATGTATGAATGTATGTATGTATGTATGCAAAAGGGCCTTCTATATTTCTAAAATTGGATATAATCGTCATTATTTAATTCACTTGAAATTGGGGAGGTGAATTTGGTAATATTTGAATTTAAAGTTGGTGTCATATTAAGTCCTTTAATATGATTGTGGGTATTAGAATGGTTATGATTGTGGTTATGATGTTGAACTTTTTTAATTGATCCAGATCCAACGGTTGATGATATGCTTGGTGGTTTGGAAGTGATTAAAGGTGACGCTGAAGATAATGTCAAATTTTGATTATCATTATAATTGTTAATACTAAATTGATTGATATTATAATAATTATCATTATTCAAAAAATTATTTGAATCGACTGTAAAATCATTTAAATTATTGAAAAATAAAAATGAAGAATCACTTGTTATTGAAGATGGTGAAAATGTATTCAAATTAGGTGAAATTATATTGGTTTGTATTGTTGATTCAGATGATGAATTTGGTGAAATACTCGATGGTCTAAGATTGCTATTTATATTAACTGTATTTGTAGGATTAGTAGTATTATGGTTTGATCTAAAATTAACTAAGTCCAGCGAATTAAATCCCATCATTTGTAGCTCATCATTATCGTCAATTGGGGAGATCAAATTTGAAGTACTTGAATTATGCATTGGTACATTATTTGTATCAATTTGTGATAATAAAACTGGTGTATTTTGAATATTGATGTTTTGAGAATTTTGTTGATATTCTGATTGTTTTTGGGAATAGTTGAATTCTTTACCTTGTTTTTTTTTCTTTTCAAGAGAATCACAATTTGGAGAAATATCAGAAACATTTGGAGATAATGATTCAGGAGTTGAAAAATTATCATGTTTTTCATTACCATGATCATGATGATGGTTTTGTTCAGTATCATGATGATGATGATTTTGGACATGATCGTTATCGTTATCGTGGTGGTGAAAATGATTGACATCATGATCGTGATGATCGTGATGATCGTGATGATCGTGATCATTTTCAAAGTCATTTGTGTTAATCAATAAAGAAATTGCTTGATTTATTGAAATTGGAGAAACCAAATTATCCTTATCATAATCTAAACTTTTAACAAAATCATCTAATTCAACAGTTTTCTCTAACTTGAGTAGTTCGCATAATTTGATTAAAGATTTATTAACTAAACTTAATCTTTTGTCAATTAATTCAACGTATTCACTAGAGTACATTTTATCCTTTGATTTTTTTCTTTCTGTATAAATGCAAACTTTATTATCAAGGGTACAACGTTCACATGGTTGTTTTCCGTTACATTTTGTCTTTTTTAATCTACAAGAATCACAGGCTTTGCCGACTCTTTTCTTCTTGTTTGAATCGTTGTTATTTTTCGATGATGATGTAGATGGCAAATATGGCATGGTTGATATCGTGAGTATAATTGACAAAGCAAAATAAACAAGAAAGTGTAGAGGAATTAACTAAATAAAATAGTGACGGGGGGTGGGGGGTAGATAGAAAAATTGTTGAATAGATTTTGGCTGATGTAGAAACCGGTATTTTTTCTGAAAAAGGCTATTGTGCAGTGGACTTCAGTCAGGTGATAAAGACTGTCAATTAGTAAGACGATTGATGGGTGGACAAACTACAAATCTAGAAACCCAAAACACAATCTGCCAACCTCAATCTGCAAACGGCCGCACAACGGGTGGACACGCAGAGGTTTATAAAGGGCCAACCCACCATGTTTAACCCCGTCCACCACCTGCAACACCTACACCACCACCTAAACATAAGCACCTTGTTGAATGGTCCGAGACATAAAAATGAAAAATCTCAGCCCCCGCCCAACCAGGAACGATGGAACAAAAAAAAAAACAGCAACGCCGCCTGCGCTACCAGGACGCCGGCAACTTCTCCGTCCAACCACTCCTATATCGCCAAGTCGCCTACTTCCACTCCTGCTGCTGGTGCCCCGAAATTGTAAGCTGGAGCCAGACGCAGACAAACCACGTCGGACTCCCACTGCTTTTGTGCAAAAATGTCGGCTTCCGGACATGGGTCTGGTCCCCACATGGCAGCTTTGCCCTGTTTCTCTAGAAACATCACCAGCTGACGGTAAAAGCCAAGCAACTTGGCCAGATTGGTGGTTTCACCGTGTGGCAACTCGTATTCTTGCAGTATTGCAACAAATTGTTCTATCCGAGCACAATAACGCTGGCAGAATCTAACAACGTAATTGGATAGTGCCATTTTCGAGCTCTCGATTTGTTCTTCCGTCATTGTATCAATTATGTCATAACATTGCTCAAATCCTCTTGCAAACTCTAATTCTAATGCGGTAATACTATCTCCTCCACCTTCTTGTTGCCCCTGTTCTCTTTCATCTTCTTCAGCCTCTAACTTATCCCAATCAATATCTTCTTTGAAAATCAAGTAGGAATAAAACTCTTCATCTATAATTTTACATGTTTTGATCTCACCCTTTGGTCCAAAGTCTACTTTGAACTGAATATTAGGTGTTTGTCTAAGCAAATAAAGTCTGCGTGTAGCTTCATAATCACTTAATTCACTTGCATTATCGTCGTCATTGCCAATATAGCCTATTATTGGAATATCAATGACTTTGGAAACATGCTCACTCTGTGGTAAAAATCCATAATTCACAAACATAGTATGTAAGTCTTCATACATGTCATAACTGATGAAAACCTCAATTTCCTTTTCATCATTAGTGTTCAAACTCTCATTATCAAGATATAAAATAACATCATTCGTTGCCCTATCAACATCAAAATGTGCATTTTTATAATAGTTATCATGATTAACAAAATCTAATATTGGAACTAGGGTAACATCAACATAATAATCTTCCTCTCCATCAACTTCTTCTTCTTCTGGACCTTCCTCTCCCCCTTTTTTCTTTTCAACTCCTCTTGGGATTTCTAAAACTCTTGATCTAACTGCAGACACGATCTGTAAAACTTCTTCAACTTTGATATCTTTAAACTTTTCAAATTCTTCATTTATATCATTAACTATATCAATCCATTTAGTACCAATAATATCAATGATTGAATTTCTCAATATCGCATTTCCTGGTATAATTGTTAATGCATCCTCTAGAATATTTTGCTGATCTGAATACAAGTTCCCAACAGTTGTATTCAACAAAATATCTAAATAAATTTCAATAGTTTTTAGCCATGTGTGACTTTCAACATTTGCTTTCCCTTTCTTTTTGCATATCAGTAAAAATGCAACAAAATAACCAATAATTATGATGCTTTCACTAACACCATAATTTTTAAAAACTATATTTAAACATGTTTTGGTGATTTTTAAATCTTCTTTACCTAATTTTTCATTCACTAATGTTCTTAATGTGTAGATATTAAAACTCGATAATTGGGGAATTCTTAATAACTCAATTTGGTCATCATTTGATTGCACATCGTTGTTGTTATAAAAAACACCAATACCTTTATCATTTGTATCTTTAATTTTCATATCACTATTGGCCTTGATTCCTAATTGTTCACATAATTGATTAAATTTATCGTGATTCTTTATATTATCTGCAAATAAAGACATATTTGTTATGTTTTAAGAAGGAGTTTTTTGTCAACTGTAATTGATATCATAGTTCTGACATGAAAGCCTTTAGGCGTGCATATGACAAAAAATTAAAAAATTCTCGGACAACTCAAGACAGTTTCTTTTTTCTTTTTTTTCTTCGTAACGTTTAAAGTTTTTAAAAGTGTACACAGGAATTAGGAAGTTTTAGTCTATACATCTAACTAATTTTAATTTTAGGATATTAAAACATTGGAAGTAATACTTTCAAATCTTTGTGTTGAAATGCGTATAAATACAACCAACAATTCTTCGTAAACATCCCTGTTCTCATTTTGTAATTTTTTAATACCATTAGCATCAAGTATCCAAAGAGTACAATTTGAATTAGCCTTATAGTTAATCGATCTATCAGAATTCGTTATAATTATATCACCAAATATAGTTAACGGTAATTCTGAACTCGTAATTGAAAACTTCAGATTATTAAATTCAATTTTAAAATCAATCAATCCACTTTCAAAAAAGTATAAACATGGTTGATTTGCATTTTTATCATAAATTATTTCTCCAGGTTTATAATTACTCTTTTTCAAATATGGTGATAATCTATTCCAAAATTTTTCATCAGTTTTCGAACTCAAACCTTGCATGATTTGTAATATTAAGTATAGTGGTTGTTTCATATTTGATACTGATAGCTTTCTATCATTTTCAACTAATTTACTCATAATCAAATCTTGTTGCAGTTGTTCATTTTGATTATACTTTCTAGCTGCATGCATAAATTGAACATGCCTTGGTGTACCCACAATTGGACTTGAATCAGGTCCAATCATTGTATTATTTGTATTATTATTATTATTATTATTATTATTATTATTCTGTCCACCGTATAATGCAATTGCAGATTTTTTCCAATTTGAAACTGGTGTCAAAATATTCTGATTTTTTGATTTTGAACTCAACGCTAGTTCCTTATAATTTTTTAAAAACATATTTTCACACCATTCTAATGCAGAATTTAAATTATTAAACATTTGAATTTTTTCTTGATGTTCTTCAGTTTCCCATAATCCTGAATATTTAAATGATTCAAGAATATTTGAATTATTATCAACTGATGATAATAAGAAATAACAATTCTTTTCCAATAGTAAATTTCTAATTCTTTTAAATCCTTCAGTTGCACTAAAATCAAAGGTTAAAACATCATTTAAATCTAGAATCAAATATTTAATTGGTTGTTTCCTATAGTTTGCAATATCAAATAATTTTCTAACTTCACCTTCTAATCCACCAATGGAACCAAAAAATAATGATCCGGACAATTTCAAAATGCAAATTTGTTTACCAACATTTTTCAAAAATTCTAATTGCTTAGGATGTCTAACAACAATAGATCTTGCATATTCACCTGTATAAATTTCACTGATAACTGATTTACTACCCGCTTCAACAACAAAAGAAACACATGCTAATAAGATACCAACTAAAATACCATATACAAAATCCCATGCGCCCATTGTAATAACAATGATTATAATAGTCATATATTCAAATTTTCTTAATCTACCAATTGTATCCCAAATGGATTCCTTTAATAATTCATAACCTAATAAATAGATTAAAGCACCAACAACACAAACTGGAATATAGCCAATTAATACAGGTCCAATAAACATAATTCCTGAAGTTGCAATAGCTAATAAAACTCCACTTAATCTTGAATCGGCACCTGATCTGATAAATAAAACTGAATTTGTATAAACAAGATAATTTTGAATCGATCCTAATAAACCACTAACAAGATTAGATGCACCGTGTGCAATTAATTCTCTATCGACATCAAATGTATCCATTCCAACTGTTAATGCTAATGCAGGAACATTAATTGGAACATGCAAAACTCCAAAAAATGTTAATGCTAACATTGTTGGCAATTGATTTAAAACTAACCACCAATTACATAATTTGAAATCATAATATTGATAGAAAGAATACCATGGCTCATTTGTTTCCTGTGCATTGAAGATCCATCCATAATCTCTTGCCTCTTTCAGATTCCATGATGGAATAAGTGCAACTAATAAATGAAATACAATAAAAACAACAATAAAATAACCAGGCACAATTAATGGATTTGAATTATACGTCTGAATTATGATTAAAATAATTGCTAAAATTAATGGTATAATCCATTCAAGAAATGGTAATGGTTGAAATAAATAGTTTAATGTTGGCATATTATATGAAATACCACCTTCAATTCTTGATGAAACTTCAATACCGGTAATAATCAAAAAATATCCAACACCTCCGATACAGCCAACTAATATATGTCTTGGAAAAAATCCTACTAGTTTACCGAGCTTACATTTACCCAGCAGTGCAAATACTAAACCTGTAACAATGGATGATATTGCAAATGTGAAAATGGTTGTTGTAATAATCATATTATTAAGATTTGGTGAATTCGAATAGTTATTATCATTCTGTAATTTAAGCATAATACTAATTGCCATTTGATGAAAAAATGGTGTAACTTCAATCATTTCTGATCCAATCCCACTTTTAAAAGCTGATCCACCTAAGGAATAAATTAATTGTGAAATAACTGTTGAGACATAGAACATGGATAAACCTACAGGTCCCATATTGGAAAAAACAGTTTCTCCAATTGGAAACATAATCATACCATAAGATAAGGCATCTAAAACGTTCAATAAAGTACCCAAAAAAACTGCAGGTATATAACTAATTGGTTTATATAAACATTCTTTAATTAAAGTGTCTCTATCAGCTTCTTTCAAATAATTTATTGTATCTTTAAATGTAAACGATTTCCTTCTTGATTTTAAAGCTTCTAAATCAAATGTAGAATCATAGTGTAAAGTTGGATCATCATAATTAGATGATCCATAATGCAAGTTAGATACTGGTAATAAATTTGAATTTTCATCAATACTTGAATATTCAATAGCCTCAGAATCTATAAAGGTATTATTTGGTTTATCAGGTGAATATATCCTTAATGATTCATCAGCTAAGGCATCATCATTGTCAATATTAGGAACTGCAATATCTGCCAAATCAGCAGAATCTTCATGAACAGAAGCATTTGAATGAACTTGTAAAAATTCAGAATTAACAGAAGATGTAATCCCTGGTTTATATGAACTGTAAATAAAACTTCTTGCTAACGCATTATTACTTGGTGATATTTGTCGATTTTGGTTGAATGATTTGGGTATACTCCTAGAATGTGCACCTTCTCCAATATAAGGATTGTTGCTGGAATTAGGCATTTGTTTTTGTGTTATCTATATGAAAATCACTTTCTTAAAGGAATTTATATTTTGAATACGAAACAATACAATAATAAGCTAATTAATGTAAACTTCCGGTGTTTCCTTTTGCAGTAGAAGTACTAAATTGTACATGCAGCTTATATATTCTGGCAATTTACTGGCAGAATTTGCCGATGCAACCATTTCTAAAGAAAACAATGTAAAAAAATCAAATGAGAAAAAACTCTTCGCTCTAATCTAAAGGATGATTTCGCCGGATTCAGTGAGAAACCTGATAAAGATTACTACACAGAAAATAAAAGAAAGTAACGTTATTTACAAGCTTTAAATAACTACACAAATAACTTCAGTAGTCTATACTTTATAATTCGTCCTTGGTGGAGTCTTCCTTGGCCGAGTCATCAATGTTAATGGCGCCACAAGCCTTGATAACAATAGGTTCGACTGGTTTGTCCCCCCATTGGGTCTTGGAGTTTTCAATTGCTTCAATAACATCATAACCGTCAACAACGGAACCAAAAACAACATGCTTACCATCTAACCATGAAGTTTTAACAGTAGTAATGAAGAATTGGGAACCGTTGGTACCTGGACCTGCATTAGCCATTGAAAGTAAACCTGGTCTATCATGTTTTAATTTAAAGTTTTCATCTGGAAATTTACCACCATAAATTGATTTACCACCGGTACCGTTACCATTAGTGAAATCACCACCTTGAATCATAAATTGCTTAATAACTCTATGGAATGGACTTCCAACATAACCAAATTTTGGATCTTCAGAAATGGATAATTCGTAGAAGTTCTTAACAGTTTTTGGAACAACGTCACCAAATAAACCAATAACAACTCTACCTAATGGTTTATCACCTTTGGTAATATCAAAGTAAACTTTATGTGTGATGGTTGGTAATTCAGGTAATTCTGCTGCTGCAGTAGATTGAGAGATGAATAAGAAAATTGCCGCAACAATTGCAAAAACAGATGCAAACAGTTTCATCATGTATTCTTTTGGTTCTGCAAACTTGCAATTGAAGGAAAAAATAAGAAGTTTAGGAAACAGGAAATAGAGTAAATGCAGTTGCCACTTGGTGAATTCGCCGCAGTGAGACAATTCCATTCGCTTCATCTTTTTACTTTCGTTTTACATTTTACATTTTGCATTTTACTGTTTTTTATTGTTTACTTCAGCAAGTTACGTTTTAATGCTTTTTTTTAAGCTGTACAAGAGTCTATATTAAATTAAATTAAATCTAAATAATAAGTCTATCTATCGTGTATGAAGAAACTGATTGTGCGCCCACTTTTTTAGAAGAAGTAGATTCGGATGCACCCATCTTTAACATCATATCTAATTTACTGATACCAACTTCAATTTCTTGAACTTCAGAATTTAAGTTATCTGATATTTTACCAGAATCCTTCTTTTTATTTTTTTTAGATTTTCTTGTATTTTTACCTGAATTTGAAGCTCCTGCGTTGGCTAAAGCTTGGCTAATTAAAGTTAATAGTTGAGTATCTTCAATCAATGAATCAACTTTTAATTGTGTTTGGGTGATTAATTTGGTTAATTGGTTTTCATCATTTGAATAGTGTAAACTTAAAATTAGACCGTTTGAATCTATAAATGAATTCAGTACTTCATAACCATAATTAAGTTTAATAATTCTATTAATAATTTTATCTAAATCAAAGATATTAATCTTCTTATTAGTTGATTGTTTTTTCATGAGTTTGATTGTTTCTTTGGTAATCTCTTCACCAGAGAATTCTTCAATTAATCTATTTATAATATCTTTAAAAATTTCATCATTGTCTGTATTACTCAACTCTAAAATGAAATCACTGCATGGAATATTAACACATGTAACGATTGCTTGCCTTTGTAATCTTGGAACAGGTTCTAAAACTTTCAAAATTCTGTATGCATATTGAATTGGGAATAGAGGATGTGTTAAAATATATGTTAAGCCAAATTCCGGTATATTTGCAATATCTTCATCTAGAGAAATTTTGTCAATTGAAGGATTGTAGTTAAAAAGTAATAATGTTAGAAGTTTGAAAAACTTTGGATCAACAAATCTATCCTTTTCATATTCATACACCTTGAATTCATCGATTTCATCAAATAACTCACCAAAAGGTTTATTTTTTAAAAATGAAAGAATGTTATTTTCTAATAATTTCATATTACCAGATGTCTTCATTTCCAAAAATTTATTATAAACTTCAGTTAATTCATTATTCTTTAGTGTAATTTCATCGTTTAATTTAGTGGTTTCTCTTACATTTTTATTAAGGTATATTTGGTCACCTTGGTTAAAGTAACTAGGGAAACTAGTAAATTCTTCAAATTGATTATCTTCATTACTTGGAAGTGAAATTAATGCATCCCTTAACTTACCCAATCCAACATCAATTGAAATATACTGAATTTGAGAGTAATTTTCTTTAGTATTTTTCAAAACTAATAATGCAAAAGTTTTCTTGGATTTCAATGTATTACCATTAACTGTTGGTACGTTTAGTAAAGATGCATTTCTTGCCGGTTTTGGATTAGATGAATCTTTTGTATCTTTTGATCTTGAATATAAGTCTAATGATGATAGCAATGCTTCATATTGAATATCAATTAATGCAACTGTACTACCTTTGGTAACTAAAATTCTATTGGTTGATGCGCACATAATTGAAGTTGGTGAATTTTTTGGTTCATGCTTGAAAACACCGCCAACCTTAATAATCTGTTCATTATTTACAAATGGTAATTCAAATGATTTAAGAATTAATTCGGATTGCAAATTTTCAAGAATAACTAATTTACCTGATATGTCATAAGTAAGCTGAATATTTTTAATATTTTCAATATTATCAATGGTAGAATTTGAAATTTCTAATACTTCATTGGAATTTATTGAGAAAATACGAACGATGATTGAATTTGCACTTTTTGTTGATTCTGCTGTTAATAATAAATAATCTAATTTATCTGTACGTGAATTAACATGTAATTGCTCAGGTTTAATAAATTGATGATAAATTATCTTTCTATTTTTATTTGATAAAGAATCTATTTCACGAGTTTGAATTGGAATATTATCTTTATCAGAGGACTCGACTGAAAATCTCCATGTTGAAATTGTACCGTTATTAAATAACGAATAGACAAATTTGGAATCTTTGGAAAATTTTAATCCGACAATTTGACCTTTGACGGATATTGACTTATCTTTGACTTGTTTCAAAGTTTCAGTTTCATGATTGTGTCTATCTTCTTCATTGACAACTGACATCGAACTACTTTGATTCTCATCATCTCCATTAGCATCATTTTCTTCGTCATTCTCTTCATCTAATCCATATGATACAAATTTTAGTTTATTTAATTTACGTTCAGTGAGTCCAAATGCAAATATTTTTTTATCAGTAAATGTAGTTGATGATATATGACTGTTATTATTATTGTTATTGTTTGATGGTAAGTCTTCAAAATCAAATGAATCCAATGATGTAACAATCGATTCTGGTGATAAAGCATAAGACCATATCATTTTTGGAGATGGTCTAGTTATAAAAGTTGCCAAATATGAGCCACTAATACTTATATCAAAACTACTAGAATTTGCATCATTAATTTGAGATGTTAAACATAACTTTGAAACATCTGATTTTGGAGGCAATCTTGGTAAATTAGTTACCACAAAAGGATCATAAATGGTAGATGACATTTCTAATATGTTAAATCCTTTGATTCTTATAATTAAATATATAAGTTGGGTAAAAGCTTTAGTAAAATAGCTTAATATTTTTTCAAAAATTGAAAAAAAATTTCAAGGAAAATAAAAAAAATAAAAATAGTTGGGGTGCACAGAAGTTTTAGTGAACCGGATTTGTACGCAGAAGGGAATGATCTACATCATAGTTGACTATCCAACTTCGAATTTAAAGTCCAATATAGAGACAACACAACTTACATGAAGCATTTAATTATGAAGCTATTTGGATCTATTTCAGCTTAATTACAAATGCGAAAGTTAAACTACAAGGTACTTGAAACCTATAGATCAGATTATATCAAAAAATATGAAATAATTACAACCAAGTCAAAGAATCATTTTGAAAATGTTACTTTCAACGTAATATTACATTGTTCTTGTAGTTGAAGTTGCTTTGATTGTAAGCAGGAGCGTAAGAGTAATGAAGATCACATAATTTAAGCACATTTTGATGTTTTTTTTTTGACCTTTACAATCAAAATCAAACCAGTTATTTGGTTATAAGGGTATCAAAATAGTTTAAAATAATAATATAACAGAAATAATCCCATTGATTAATTTTATATACTAATATACACCATAAATAAAATAGAAACAAATTTAATAAAGATCAGATGACTTAAGCAGTTGCTGCAGAAGTGTACTTAGTAACAGCTCTAGTACCTTCAGAAACAGCATGCTTAGATAATTCACCTGGTAAGATTAATCTAACAGCAGTTTGGATTTCTCTTGCAGAAATAGTAGATTTCTTGTTGTAAGCAGCTAATTTAGATGCTTCAGATGCGATTCTTTCAAAGATATCATTAACAAAGGAGTTCATGATGGACATTGCCTTTTGTGAAATACCAGTATCTGGGTGAGTTTGCTTTAAAACCTTGTAAATGTATGAGGAGTAAGTTTCCTTTCTTGCCTTGGTTCTCTTCTTTGCACCATCGGTAGATGCTGCGGTTTTCTTACCTGCTGGTTTCTTTTCTGCTGGAGCTTTAGATGCTTTTGGTGGAGCCATTGTTAATAATTATTGTTTAGATGATAAATAAAAAAAATATATGATCAGGAAATGAAAAGCTACGGTTTCTAAGAGTGGGAAACTACACTGATTTAAATAGGTTCAAGATTGTACAAGAATATCAGTCAAACCAAAGAAGACTGCGTAAATATCAGACCGGTGTGTAAATTCTGGCACGAGCTTAAATAGAAAATCTCGCGTTTTGATGTTTGGCAACATATTAGGCCTTAAAATGGTCATTTTCGATACATTTGTGGTGTTCCAAAATTTACTCAAAGGTGCGTAAATTTTGGCACAGACTGTAAAAAAATCAGTCCAAGATTTACTTGCCAGCTTAACAATCGTGCTGAAATTTACGCATTGTCTTATTTAGGGAAGTGTACTTCTTTGATATAAATACCTGATCATTTCCCAGACAGTTTTCTTTGCCTACTTCCTATATCCCTTACTTTTCTTCTCTTAGCACAAACAAATTATAAAATAAATCACAATGTCAGGTGGTAAAGGTGGTAAAGCAGGTACTTCAGAAAAAGCATCAACTTCAAGATCCGCAAAGGCTGGTTTAACCTTCCCAGTCGGTAGAGTTCACAGATTATTAAGAAAGGGTAACTATGCACAAAGAGTCGGTTCTGGTGCACCAGTTTACTTAACTGCTGTTTTAGAATATTTAGCTGCTGAAATTTTAGAATTAGCAGGTAATGCAGCAAGAGATAACAAAAAGA